>JASDQU010369039.1:1140-11457 GCA_032191745.1 Picea mariana
TTGTATTGGTATATTATTAGAAGCACATATTGATCTTGGCAATGATTACGAGTTGTTGTGTTATGCTTGGTTGACGCACATATTTGAGAGTTGTATTGGTGATTGATCTTGGTGAGTAGATCTAATTTGGTTGATAATATTGATGAGATAGGTTGTTGTGATAGGTTGTTTGGACAGGTTGTTGTAACATGTTATTTGTACAGGTTTGGTGCATGGTTGATGCACTTGTTCATTTGAGGTATAGGTTGGTGCATGGTTGATGCACTTGTTTATGGTACAGGTTGATTACAGGTTGAGGTACAAGTTGATGCATGGTTCAGGTTATTGGTACAGGTTGTTTGGTGCAGGTTGATTGGTACAAGTTTAAAACAATATATATCACAGTGATACTGTGACAATGGTTCCATCATTCTAATTCTATGTTAGGGCAGTTGAACGGGGTAAGGACATGTGGTTGTAGCCACCTTTTGGTTTTAGCTAGAGAACATAGGGGGTTGTAGCCTCCTTATAGTTGTAGCCGAAGAATTTGGGAGTTGGAGCTTCCCTCAGGTTGTATCCTAAAAAACTAGGGGGTTGGAACCTCCTTCCAGTTGTAGCTGGAAAACAAAGGAAGTTGGTGCTTCCAATGAATGTAATTATTCAAGACATATAAGAAAAAAATTTCTGTGGTTTTCTCCCACTTTGTGTTTCCACGTAAAAACATTGGTGTACTGTGTATGTGTATGATTGCTCATTTGTTCATTGTTTATTTACTATGGAATTATTGGATGATAACGCTACACTGATATAACACTTGCATTATATGGTTAAAAAAGATTAAATTTCTCTATTACTGATTCACCCCCCCTCTCTGTAATCCAACAATTGGTATAGGAGTCAATTCCTTCAGGAAACAGTTTAACCACTGGAAGGAGATCATGGACTATTCTGAGAATGGAGTACCAATGTTTAATGGTTAGAATGGTTTTAAGTAAGAGATGCAGAGCATAAGGACGAAAGTATTTTTAAAGGCACAAGGACATTATATCTGGATATAAGTTTTTATAGGATATGATAGTTCAAAAATGGAAAAGACTGTAGCCAAGAAGAAATTGAAGAATAATAACAAAATAGCAATGGATTTGATCTGGGAAGGATTACCTAATCTGGTAAGAGAAAATGTTGGTAAATGTTCATCAGCCAAAGAACTTTGGGATAAGTTACATGGCATATATTCTTTACCCATCGTAGATTCATAAAATTCCAAAGAAGATGTAGATACAGAACAAGAAGAAAGATGCTCATCATGTCAGACAGATTCAAAAGAGGAAGAGTATGAAACAGCAAAAGTTGATTACAGAGAAAAATTAATCAGTGGAATTGAATATCTAAAGAAATAAAGAGAAGAAAACAAGTCATCCAAGAAAGAATTGATGAAGCAAAAGGAATTTGTTCAAGGTTCTGAAAAATATCAGCAGGTCATCAAGAATTTAAGAGCTCAACTAGAAGAGGCTAGAAGAATTGAAGAAACTCTAGAATATCAAAAGAAATGTTTAGAAGCCAACATAGAAACACAAAAGGAAGAAGCATAAAAGAGAGAAAAGATACTAATGGATCATCTCAAGGAAAGAACCAATGAATTAAACCAACATGAGGAAGAGTTTGGTCAAGAAGAGAGAAGAACGGAAGAAGGAATAATTACATTGAAAATCCAACTTGAAGAAGAAAAGAGAACATAAGAGGTCATGAAGTCTCAGATAATGAAGAAAAAAGAAGAGGTTTAGAATCTTGAAGAAGAATTTGTCACACCAAGAGTCAAAATCGTCAAGCTCAACAAGAACGTTGAAGAGACAGAAACATCCACATCAGTTGTAGAGAATGAAGATAAGCACTCTACGTTGCTAGAAAAGAAGAATGAAGAAAATAGAAAGAGTTATGAAGAAGTACTCAAAGGAAGGAATCATGGTCAACCATAATCTAAGAAAACTAATAAAGATACATCTTCAAGAAGACCATCCATGTTCAAGCCACAAAGAAGCTTCAATCATGATCATGATCAGTCCAGGAAGAAATTCAAAAGGACTACACCACAAAGAAGATCATTCACTCCCATGTATGCAAATTTATTTTATGGTCATTGTTTTTATTGTACTAACTTTGGACATAAGGTTGCAGATTGTAGGGATTATAAAATAAATGTTCAAGCAATAAATGCCTATGTGGCCCCATGTAACATTGAATGTTACAAATGTCATAACTGTGGACACATAGCTCGTGGTTGTAGAAGCATGATCGATACTTCTATGAAAGAGAAGACTGACATTATATATAATAAAGTATGGATAAGAAAACATGAAGACAAAGTGAACAAAGACCAGGTCCCAGAGATCACAAGATTGGCAATAAAATGAGATGAAGAAAAATATAAAAAGAAAAAGAAGGATGTCAGTTATAGAAAGGTTTGAAAAATAAATGAAAGAAAAGAAGGACAAGTAAACAAGGAATGGGTTCAAGAGATTGTACTTTCAGGTATTGTAGTGAAATATGAATCCATAGACAAAAAGAAAGAATTCAGAGCTCAGAGAGATGATGAATCTACCAATGAAGATGATGATGAATACACATCAGAGAAGGAATTATTTTGAGCCATCTGACTTAGATACTCCTAGGTAATATGCGTATTAGACAGGGGGAGTCTATGCAATAGCTGTGACAGACCAAAGAACCATCCTTCGAGCAACTTGCAAAGTTTGAGAAGACAGATCTAGAGAAGTCAATTAGCAGAAGTACAGTTTGATAGATTAATCAAGACTTCATGATAATATAGTGATAAATGGGTCAACATTATGGACAGTTGCACAAGTAGAGTCTTATATAGTATGGATAGAGATGTATTTGTAATAATACTTAGTAGGTTTGGACAAATATATGAAAGTGGACGAGAGCATGGATTCATAGATTGGTTCAAAGAGTGGTTCAGAGACAAAGGAACATTATCATAATGGATGATAATTACACAGGAAATGGCTCGAACAAAGATAATGGATTCCAAATTGACAGATGTTTTTTGGACACATGCAATGCATACAATAGTTCACATTCAAAACATAATAATGCTCAGAAACAATAATGACAAAACTCACTAAGAACTATGTAAAGCAAGCGTAGACAACAACCTCTACATCAAGTTAACTCAAGGTGGTATTTTATTAATTGAAATTTATGTTGATGATATTGTTTTTGGAAGTACTAATGATAAGTTAAGCCAAAAATTTGCAAAGGATATGCATAATGAATTTGAAATGTCATTACTTGGAGAACTATCCTTCTTTCTGGGTCTTCACATATGTCAAAGAAACAAAGGAATTTTTATTCTCAAACTAAGTATATCAGAGAAATGATAAAGAGGTTTGGAATTGAAGATTGCAAACTAGTTACCACTCCTATGAAAACCAGTTTCAAGTTGAGAAAATATGATGATTCAAAGTCTACATACCATATGCAACATAGGTCAATGATTGGTAGCTTACTATATGTGACAACATCCAGACCAAATGAAATGCAGGCAGTTGGAAAGGTGGCATGATTTCAAGCAACACCAAAGGAATCACATGTATTAACAGTGAAGAGGATTTTCAGATATCTCAAAGGAACATAAGAGTTTGGATTATGGTATCCAAAAGGAAAGGATCTATCACTTATTTCCTACACAGATGAATATTGGGCAGGTTGCATTGATGACTAACAAAGCACCAGTGAAGCAACGTTATACTTGGGTGAGTGTTTAGTATCATGGATAAGAAAGAAAAAATCATCAGTATATTTATCTACAGTCGAGGCAGAGTATATTGCAGTAGCAACATGTTGTACAGAGGTTTTATGGATTAAACAAAATCTGACAGATATACATGTTGTGTATGATGAGCCCATTCCAATATATTGTGATAATACAAGCACCATCAGTATCTCAAAGAACTCGGTGATGCACTCCAAGACGAAGCACATTCCAATCAAGTGTCACTTTCTATGGGAACACGTTGTAGAAAATAAAATTAGAGTTGAATATGTGGGCACACAAGAACAAGTGGCAGACCTCATTACAAAATTGCTTCCACGAGAAGCCTTTGAGTATCTTCTCCAGAGACTCGTAGTAATTTCTACTCCAAAATGAATTCTTTTGAATGCTTATCTTATATCTCTTATATGTACAGGAGGAAGCACCATAAATAGGACAATCCAGGTTGGGAGATCAGTTTTAGGAAGAGTTCATTCAGGGGGAGTATCCCCAAGGACAGTTCAGTTAGGGGGAGCAACCCCGGATGGAAATATACCTTTTCTATTGATGACAAAAGGGGAGAGATTTATCAGATGCAGGATATAAATGCTTGGAGAGAGAGCACAAATGCATGTAGACAGGGGGAGAAACCCAAGGAGATTTCAGTCAGGGGGAGAAAACCCAAAGGGAGATACCCTTTTCCATTTATGTCAAAGGGGGAGAGATAGAAACATTGATGAGGAGTATAAGCATGAATGTTATCATGACTAAGTGTTGTGATCAATGTTGGTGTTGCCATCAATGCCAAAGGAAGAGATTGTCAGGCATTTGTCTTAGGTTGATGGATAGTTGGTATGGATTGTTGGTTTTCATTGATGTAAACCATTGGAGAGTGATATTGTATATTGATGTCAACCCTTGGAGAAAGTACGATAGTGAATTTTGGTAGCACAAAAGTTTGGGTAATGGACCCAAGTTTGTTTGATGTATAATGGTATGAATTTTGATATATTTGTAGGTAAGACTATTCTATATGAATAGTACATGTCATGCCATTTTCGGTTGTATGTGGAGTGTCACATAACTCCTCACAGTTTGAGAGTTATGGCCTTACGAAGCTGAAGGACCCTCATATGATTGGCTTGAAACCCCAAAAGGTCAAAGAAGTCAAAGTGCTTGCAAAGAAGAAATTCTTTAAATAATAAAGTGAAGTGACACAGTCAAAGAGGATTACTTAAATAATAAAGTAAAGTGACAAAGTCAAAGATGATTATTTAAATAATAAAGTGAAGTGACAAAATCAAAAAGGATTATTTAAATAATAAAGTGAAGTGACAAAGTCAAGGAGGATTATTTAAATAATAAAGTAAATGGAGAACTTTCTAATTATGGAAAGTGGTTATAAGAAGGTTAACCCTAAAATGAGGAAAATGAGTTAAGTGGTCAAGTGGTTATTGGATACATGGACAAGTGGCAAATTGGGTAAAGTTGGACATAGGTGACTATGTGGACAAAGTGGCCTAGAAGATGCCTCTAAGGAAGCTACTTGGAGGGTATAAATAAGAGGTAAGGCTCTCTCATTTTAATCACACTTGATAATATTGAATATCTACAGGTGACTAAAGTAACCAAAGGATATCTAAGCTGAATTTCAGAGGGAAGGTGAAGTAAAGAAGGCTGAAATTCAAGGGAGGATAAATTATTTTGATAATGATTTCTAAGGTATGTTATTTATAGGTCATCTCACCATTTTCGCAATAATTTTTTTTGTAGAATGATTCAGACCGTGAAATTGGGAGGTCATTGAGGAAACATATCCAAGTAGATGTGGTACGAATTTCACCTTGTGGGTCGTTGTATTTTTTGGAGTTACAGTCCGTGAAAAATAGGGTTTGTGGCTAGTCCTAAAACTAGTCTAAAACATGTGTTTCAGGTAAAAACTTCATAATTTATTCATAGAAGATCCAAATTCAGTAAGACCAAATGTGTTAGTTAGATTAAAGTGTGTAGTATTCTGTGTAAAATTTTCAGATCCATACAACAAATATTTCGTGCGGGGCATGCTCTACAAGTTCGCTCTCTAGACTAAGCCAGAATTCAACAAGGTATGCCATTTTTGCTATAACTCCTTTTCTGAGAGGTTCCAAGTAGTGACACCTGGAGGAATTGAATAAAACACACTGAAGAACATTGTGATCTCAGTGTAGCATTATCATCCAATAATTGCAGAGTAAATAAACAATGAACAAATGAGCAATCATACACATACACAGTACACCAGTGTTTTTACATGGAAACCCAAAGCGGGAAAAAACCACAGAATGTTTTTTCTTATATGTCTTGAATAATTACATTCATTGGAAGCACCAACTTCCTTTTTTTTCCAGCTGCAACTAGAAGGAGGCTCAAACCCCCTATTTTCTCAGGCTACAACCTAAGGGAAGCTCCAACTCCCCAATTCTCTAGCTACAACCAAAAGGAGGCTACAACCCCCTATGTTCTTCGGCTAAAATCGGAAGGTGCCTACAACCACATGTCCTTGCCCCGTCCAACCGCCCTAAAGTAGAAGTAGAATTATGGAACCACTGTCACACTATCACTGTGAGATATACAGTTGTAAACATGTACCAATCAACCTGCACCAAACAACCTGTACCAATAACCTAAACCATGCATCAACCTATACCTCAACCTGTAATCAACATGTACCATAAACAAGTGCATCAACCATGCACCAACCTGTACCTCAAATGAACAAGTGCATCAACCATGCACCAAACCTGTACAAATAACGTGTCACAACAACCTATCCAAACAACCTATCACAACAACTTGTCTCATCAATCTTATCAACCAAATTATATCTACTCACCAAGATCAATCACCAATACAACTCTCAAATATGTGCATCAACCAAGCATAACACAACAACTCATATCATCACCAAGATCAATATGTGCTTCTAATAATATACCAATACAAGTATGCTACATCATCCATAAACCATGTGTCAATAATACTACTAACAGGTGCCTCCAACCATGTACCAAGTATGTACCAATCATGTATCAACTACTCATCAACTATGACTCATCAAGATGTACCAAGATCATCAACTATTCACCTCATTTATGTGGAAACTCGTCAACTACTTGTCTCAACCATGTACCTAAACCAAAATCCCTCATCAATTTCATCATCCAAATCTGATTTGTAACTTTGTAATATACCTGGTGTATATGATCACATACCTTCAAACCTTCCTTAACTTTAACAACAAGAGACTAGCATTTTCATCAAACTTTACTTTAGTCTCACATGACTAGTTTTTTATTAGTCAACAACCCTAACTTGAAATAATCATAACTATGTAAATAGAATGAATAAATATCTGAAAATAGTACACTTGCATTATATGGTTAAAAATGATTAAATTGCTCTATTACTGATTCACCCCTCCTCTCAGTAATCCAACAGGTATGGATGTGGCCATGAATATTGCCACACTGATTAAAGTCAACCGATATTTGAGCTACATTTGGAAATTTTGGTATGTTGAAAATACACATATGTAAATAATGATATTTCCTTTTGTTATGTACCCTTGAATAGATGAAAATGACTTGGATTGTTAGTATGCATAGTTTTGAAAATATAATGTGCATGAAAACTAACAATTTGTTTGGTTGAGGAATGTTGAAATTGCAGGAAGAAAAGGGTCTTGGATATGGCAGTGTTGTAAGCCCATAAGGAAGACCAATTTCCTGTTGATCTAAACTACTATGGAGGAAGTCCCATACTTGTGAATCCAATTCCTATGAGAAACCGATCTGAAAATAAATGTGGAAATTGGAATCTGTGGGTGACAAATTTGCAAGAAAATTATGAATTTGAAATTGATGATAATATCTCATAATTTTTGTATACTTGTGATACAAGTGAGATGAAAAAGATCTGTCTAGGGAGGACAGGTGAAGGTTTTCAATATGGAAAGAATGAAAAAGGATGTTGTTGAGACATGAGAACCCTGTGGTAAGTCATGATCACTCTAGAAGATGTTTTGTTGTGGAAACATAAGCCAGAGGGATGTATCGACAGAGAAAGTTTGAGGGACACCTCAAATAAAAGGCTCAATGAAGTCTTTAGAACTCTTCCTGTGTGAGAAATCCTTGGCAAAAAAATATGGATCGCCCAAGGGATTGTGTGGCAGAGAAGGTGATGCCTGAGTTTGGGCCCGCAGGGTGAGTTCCTTCAAGGAAGAGGAGACTTTGATAATTATTCTACACTATTGATTGGGATCATGCACATAATGGGTACATCCAGGAAAAACAGTGATCTAAGATAGCAACACAACCATGTGGATGCGAATCCATGAATTTCACAGATAAGTATTGTGCTATAATTTTGAAAAACTTCCTCTTGAATTTGCATAACAATTAAATGTTTCTGGATGAAATTGTGATTAATATGCTTGTTGTCCAAGATTATTGAAGGAAGGTGACAAAGGACAAGAGTATGGAAAGGACCTGAACAAGAAAGAGAATCAATATTTCTAAAACAACTGAATGAAAAAGACATGACATGTGTTACTGAGAAATAACACCGAGAACGATGTTCCTTTTAAGGGGAGGGGATTGTAACACCCTTGTTTCGCCCAACTTGTAAATAATAATTAATTATGACCACCATGCTATAGAATGGGAACAATGTAAATGTATTATTGTGTATATTTCCAATGACTGACTGTGGGGGTGAAGCCTTGAAGTATTGTCCATGATATCACTAGAGTAAAAGAGTGGGGAAACTATGGAGAGGGTTCATTATGTCAAAATGACCCAAATTTATCCTTGCTGAAATAATAAGCCTCATCATGATCCCAAGGAGAAATAAGTTAATAAGAAAAGGACTGGTGGTTGAACCATCAACCACCCCAATGAATGGAATCATGGAGGGTCTGGCTGGGGAGACATAAAACTGTCATCTCGAAGTACCATAGAGGGCATATTTTCCCGCAGGCCCAAACTAACCTGAGTTTCCTTTTAAAAGAAGGAACAAGACAGGTCCAAAACCTTCCTGAAGGGGAGAAAGGTGTGAAAAGAATACATGTGAAGATAGATAAGCAAGAGACACATCAGGAGAGGGAATGTGTGACCTAGATATGCAGAAGAAAAGAGGAAGAACATGTGAGGCTCTCCAACTGAGAATAATAATGGGAAGATTAATATGATATGGTTACTGAAGAGAACAAGAGAAAGGATCTCTAAGAATTCACAGAAAACATGACCTGAGAAAAAGGTCGCGAGCTTGACATTGAGGGAGCATCTGATAAACCTCGCAGAGACAGTGACAAAGAAAGAACCTATGAGAAACTGCAAAGGTTCCCTAGTGATATCATGGCTTCGCATGGGGGTGGATAGAGTGATAAGAATGAATTCCTCTGAGCCTATGGTTGGGTGGAAAGGCAAACACCCACAGCCAGTTGGTTAGTGATTGACTGTAATAGATAAGTATTTCATTTACCCTGTGCACTTGGATTGAAATGCATAATTTTAATGTTTGAGTTTGCTTATCTTTGAGTTAATTGGGTAATTATTATGTTATCTATTTTCATACTTTATATGCATGTGTGTGTATTTCATGGTTGAATGAATGAACCTTCTATGTTCTATAAGTTTTCATTTTTTCTCTTCTGAAATCCTGGTGCGAGAAGTGCACATATAATCATCTGAGTATAAAATATCGAAGGAGAGACCGATGAAAAGTGTGCACAAGGAAAACACTTAGTGAAGTGTTTCAAAGATATCAAGGTGAGCGATAGAAAGGAGTGCATAGGATATTTTCTAAGTCTCAATCTCAGGAGAAAGAGATCAAAGCGGGCGCCATAGACTAAGTATTTTAAAGTTGACGAAGCTCAGGAAAGATAACGAGATTTATTTCTTGAAATGGAGGAGTTCCTTTGTTTGGAGGACGAGCGGACGAGATCTATGTGGGAGGAGCCAAAGTATTTCACGACCGTTGGATTGGAAAAGAACCGTGGGTATTAACCCCTTAGAGTCGTTCGGGCTTCAGGATTTCGGCGAATTTTGTGTGTTCATTGTTAAAGAGGCGAATTCTCCAAAGTTCCAGAGCCCGAAGTTAATATGGGCCATTGGTAGTAGAGGGACACGTGTCTGTATATCAATGATTATCTGGAAGTTCGGTTATTCGGCAAAATTGAAGTGCGATTGGAAGAGCATGAAAGTTTCCCGAAGCTCCGAAGGCTGGAGAAAATCCTGGTCATTGGCGCTAGGTGCATGTGGCAATAGATCGAGCGTGGTTCAAAGTTTGAAGCTTTGAAAAATCTGAGGTGTGTTGCATTTTGGGTCGAGAACTCCCGAAGGCCGGATTAGATCTCGACCTCTCATTATTGAGGACACGTGGACCGTTGATCAAGGTCCTTCACATGTTAAGAGTTTAGAACTACGGAAGGAAGTGTGGTACAAGGCATGGAAAGCTATGAAGCCTAGGTCTCGGAGAAGACGTAGGGCGTTGATATGAGATAAGCGTTAGCCGTCCGATCTACT
>JASDQU010369040.1:0-11457 GCA_032191745.1 Picea mariana
GCCAACTAGAAACGTCTATCAAATTGAATGTCACATACTCTCAAAGAACCTTTTCATTAATCACACCAACTAGCAGTGTCTATCACATTGAATTTCATGTACTCTCGAAGAGCCTTCACATTAATCACACCAATTGGTGGCGTCGCGGAAATTGAATTTCACGTACATAGGAAGCACCATTTCATTTAAATCATAGCTCAGGTAGCTTCTCCAAGAAGCTTCATGAAACTTTCTATATAAGGAAGGCATGTGGGAAACATAAATCTTATTGTGAAATTGAGAAATCATAGAGAGATAGAGCATACAGTGAAGAGAGTGATTTCACAAGAGATACAGAGTGAACCAGTTCGACATAAGTCACCCTTAACCACCATGGCACCACCCAAGTTTAGTGCCTCGATCCAAGCCAGCAGGAAACCTCGAAGCCACCATAGAGAACCACAACAGACACATAGAAATGAATAGAAACCTACATAGGCCACGGAATTTGTCAACTTGGACAAAATTCCCTCACCCCATATGGAACCAGCGAGCCCCACACTCGTGGTGGAGGAAGCCCAACCAAAAACAACAGTTGGCATGGATGTTGACACGAATGGAACTTGACAGTGCCAACATGATAAGGATGCAAGTAATCCTTCACAACCAGTGCATGCTGAAGGAGCCCAGATGATAAATGGGACAGCCCCAAAACAAACAGAAGTTGTCACGCCAAGACAGTCACACAGGGTAGATCCTATGCAGCAGTAGGAGGGGCTAATAGAATATGTTACTGACCAAACAAAATCTTATTCCTAAGAGAGAACAATGGATTCTGGAACCTCAAGCCATCCACCATGACAAGAGGGAAAACAACCCATGACAAGGCCACCGCGGAGACAGGTTGAAACAACCATAATCCTACTGCGCATTCCTGAAGGGGTGCAGGCCATGCCTAATCTTTTAGGATGCGTGGAAAGATTGCACTACTCATACCACTACATGGAAGATATGGAAAATTTCCTATAATTTGCAAGGTAGGTTTACCTTGACAACGTAGGTATAGGGCCCTTCAGTGAACCAATTTTACAATCGAAATAGTGGATATCTGGATTGGCCAACACCGAAATTATAAACCTACTAGATATTCCACATTTTGGAAGGGGTTGGGATGAAAACAACTATGTCAATAAATTTATGACAGTCACCCATGAAGGTTACCAATGGTTGGAAGAGCCTATCTCTATATACATGGAGCTCATTTATTTTATCACAGGTTTTCCATCTCGGGGGGAGAATCTCGCGCAATACCTCGACGACAAAATGAAGGAGAAGGTGATGATGGAGGAGATGAAAAATATATATGGCACAGAGAGAGGGTCAAGAAGAATCATCATCAAGCGCATTATAAATGAAACAACAAGGATGGACACCAAAATCATGGCTTGCAAGATACTTAGGAAGTCTCTCAAGGAGGAAGTCCCTGTTAGGGTCGTTGCGGCTGCAACACGGTGCGTGAAGGGCACTATGTTCATCTGGGCCCCATACTTACTAAACATGTTCCTTGATGACTGGAGAGATGTGCAGGACCTGGGAACAAAGTTTCATTACTCTTGGCTACTAATATTGATCCCCTTGATCAGATGGAGGGAGCCCCAGTATACATATTTTTGTGAGTGGACCAGTTGTTGCCACGTAGTGTGGTACACATAGTTGGGGAGCACTTCGGACCCCAAAATCAAAAGTACCAAAGCAAGAACGTTCACACGATACTATAATGATCTCCAAGGGAGTATTTCTAATAGTTGGAGAATTACTCCATAAGTGGTTTTTCAATACCAATACATCGTGAACTTCAAAGAAACTAGGAACACTCTATGGATCCAAGTGAGAAAGAATCCCGAGAAGGAATGGATGCAACTTAGATAATGTGTCGAGGAAGAAGACGTAGAGATGGAAATAAGGGATTGGAAATATGACTGGAGAATTCTAGTCCTCAGTCAAGAGATTCCTATAGGTACGAAGGTCAATGTAGGGCAAGTTCAAACACCTGCCAGGGATAAAGTTGTACCTAAAAATCCAAAGCCAAGTTAGAAGCCGGTGTAGAAAAAGAATGGGGGTGCACAAAATAAAGGTACATATGTCAGACAAAAAGACACTACCCTAGCACAAAAAGAATTGGAAATAGGGGCTGCGACAACACAAGGAACCACATCGAATGCCACCCCACATGGACCAAGCCAGACAAAGAGGCCAATAATACACATTAGGGGTGCACGCAAAATGGCCAAGGCACACAAGTAGCTGCCAAATATACAATCACTAATGATGATGTTGACCTCGTGGCTGAAAGAGTCCAAGACCATGTAGCTGAGGAGTTTGAATATGCCCAACACCAAATAGGCCACATTCATGATGAGTTGTATGACATAAGGAAGGTCCTAGAGCATATCAGAGGATCACAGAGGGAAGACAAGGGAACAAATTCATTCCCTGCAATATCAGAAGAAAAAGCCAGGATTGCACTGAGCGAGCATGATACGATCCATACCATAGCGCAGGTGATCCCAACCTTCCACATTACACCCAACATTCTTCACTTGGATAAGATTGTAGTTATTAAACCCCTGAAAGATATGGCACAGATACAGTTGGTAATGGAGTGGATACCAACCAAGGAATTATACAAACTACAGGTCAGTGTCATGCAGGAGGTGCAGCAGCATGCACGAACATAAGCAGTAGAGTTACAACATACAAAAGAGAGTAAAGAGGCATTGGAATTGGTGCTCGAGTAGGTCAAGCTCGAGACCAAATATGAGAAAGATCACCCAGATAGGCTCGAGCAGGGAGTGGCTGCAGCCTATGAAAAAATGCCAAATAGTGTGCAAATAGCAGAGCCTACTCATTTGAACATGAGAACCCCAACATTGATTCGACACTCAAACAAATCAGAAGGGTGATATTTATTAAGGAACCAAAGGTTGAACTTATAACAAAGTATCAACAACATAATAGAAAGACAGTGAAAGAACTATTGCCATGCTATCATGTGCAGGAAGAAGCACCAGATGAGGATGACCCACACAACATTCAAATTATAGAAATTGAAGGAGAAAGAGAGGTCAAAGTTCTATCTTTAAAATCAAAAGTATTTTTTTCACCAATCAAGGTGAAGAAAGTAAATATTGGGTCAAATGATAATCCCAAAATGGCCAGTATTGGAGACTACTGGGATGAACAAAGAATAGAAAGAATAATAGAGTTGTTGTGTGAGTAGAGTGACATGTTGCCAACAACCTTTACTGAGATGAAAGTCATAGTAGGAGAGCTCGGAGATATGAAGATACATCTCATACCTAAGGATATATCTGTCAGACACCAACAGTATAGAATGAACCCAATATATAAGTAGAAAGTAAAATCATAAATTCACAGAATGTTGGAAGCTGAAATCATAGAACTAGTAGAAGAATCAGAATGGATAAGCCCTGTGGTATTCGAGGAGAAGAAGCAAGGAGGCATAAGGATATGTGTTGATCTGAGAAAGTTGAATGATTCTTTCCTACATGAACTTTTTCCCACCTCTTTCACATATGAGGTATTAGAGAATGCGGGAGGCCAGGAAAAATACTCATTCACAAATGGATTCTCAGGCTACCATCAAATCAAGATAGCTCCAGAAGATAGGTATAGGACCACGTTTTCCATAGAATGGGGATCCTACCAGTACACAATCATTCCTTTTGGGCTGAAGAACACACCAACAATATTCTCAAGAGTAGTCATATATGCGTTCAAAAAAATCATCCATTAGTTTTTAGTAGTGTATATGGATGATTGGACCGTATATAGTTTGTTAAAATATCATGTAGAGGTGTTAAGGATGATGTTGGAAAGATGCAGGAAGTGTCTGATATCATTAAATATCAAGAAATTCATGTTTGGGACACCTTTTGGAATACTATTGGGACATATAGTCTATAAACAAGGGCTATTGGTGGATCATGCAAAGGTTGTAGTCATTGTTAACTTACCACCACCCAAATTAACATGCCAATTGAGAGTGACACTAGGAAACACATGCTACTACAGGAAATTCATAAAAGGGTATGCATAGATCACTATGCCAATGGAGAAACTATTGAATAAGGATAGTAAATTCCATTGGAATGAAGATTTTCAGTGAGGTTTGGACACTCTAAAAGAAAAAATGGTCACATCACCTATGTTATCACATAAAGTTTCCAGGGCCACAATTGACAGGCATAGGCGCAGGAAAGCAGGCGAGTGCAGTTTGCAACAACAAAAATCCAATGTGCATTTCAATTTGGTACCATCTCTAGACACAGTTGGAAGGTTCCCATAGATGGCAGATGGATAAGACTTTGGTGGGGGTGCTAAATAGTGGGTAAGCCCAGATCACAGAGCACAATCGGATCAATGACCACTAATCATTTCAGTGCCACAATCTACGTGGGCGTTAAAATCTGAAGGGTGGGTGAAAATCCAAATCACGGTATTTTGGGAAGGCTACGTGGAAAAAACTAGTGCATTTCGGGCCCGTATGTAGTGTGGGACCAAACCTCTTTTGACGGACCCAAAATCAGGCTCTCTTACAGGGTCATATCAAACAGTAGCATGTGGCCACCCCTTAATAGACTGATCACATCCCGATCCCGAGGAGAATTCATCCAATGAACAAGTTTTGACTTTTGTGGCCTTGAAATCACCTGCTTATTCAGCGTCCAATCCAAGAAAGGCACATGGTCGCCTTTGAATCATCCAACTGCGCTCCGATCCTGAGGAGGATTCAGTTAATGAAAAATGACTGGTGGCTGAAACCTCAGATTAGTCCATAAATAGAAGGTGTAGAAGCCATGGTCAAGATGACTGGATTGTCAACCTGAGGTACCACAGAGGGAATTTTTCTCCATAAGAACCATACTGATCTGAGCTCACATATGACAGGAGGAAAAATGCACAGTCTGACAGAAGGAAGAGCAGATGAAAATCCTTGGATGTGATGGCCATCTCGCATTCCTAGCTGCAGTCTATTGTTTGAGCATACATACTTCAGATGAAAGAGAAGAAGGGAGGGGGCGTTTTTTAGAGGCTGGAGAGCCGAGAGATTTTAGGAGATGGGCTCTGTATTTTTCAGTTTGTAAGCCTGAGGGGCATGGATTGTAAATATTTAGTTAGTGAAGATTCCTTTCAGTTGTTTTATCAGTCTGTCTTATTAGTTTACATGTTGTACTATTTTTCTTGTCTCGAGGTAGCATATATGATTTATGGATTTATGAGGTAGTATAGGATTTGTTGTCATCTTGCCCATATTTCATCATTTATCACTTAGACGTTTGTGTTTTCTTCTTGTCTGGAGGTAGCACCTATGATCTATGGATTCCTGAGAAGGTGGAGGATTTGTTGTCATCTTTCCCATCTTTCATCATTTATCCCTCAGACACTTCATGTTTTCATATTGTCTGAATGTATCATATATGATTTATGGATTCCTGAGGCGGTAGAGGATCTACTTTCATATTGCCCATATTCCATCATTTATCACTCAAATGTTTGTGTTTTGTTTTTGTCTGGAAGTAGCACCTATGACCTATAGATTCCTGATACGGTGGAGGATCTGTTATCATCTTGCCCATGTTTCATCATTTACCACTCAGAAACATTATGTCTTCTTTCTTCTCACCATCACATGAATCTTTTTTCTCATAGGGAGTTTAAATGCCTTCATTAATCACGATACTTATGACACCATTTTCCAACAGTTTAGACTGATCTCCAATAACCTCTATTATATTTTCCTTTGTTAAAGTATTGTTGATCCACCTACTCAAACCATTTTAATCCATTTTACTTTTAATTTGATGTTTATTGGGCTTATCCTCTTGCATTCTGAAGATGACTCTCAGTGCCAACATTAATGGCATCATTGTTGGGGACGAAAGTGAAGATATCTTCCCTGGGAGAATGACAACAAAAATATCTAGTTTTAGATGGTGAACTGAAGATGGACATATTATTCTGACTTCTCATATTTCACCATGGAAAATTCATTGTTCAAAAATCTATTGGTGACCCCAACGGGTTTGAAATGGACAAGATTTTAGCTGAGAGGTATGCTTTCTGTGATTTTTCAAAGATAGTTGGTTTCCCTGATCCAGTGCCTAGTAGAGATGAATGGGAAAGTAGCCTTCCTAAATTTCAAGGAGAAGAGTGGGAGGTACTAGATAAACACTTGCTAGATTTTCATGATTTTATTCATCAACTTCGTATCATGCACGAAGATGTTCAGATAAATATTTTCAGGTAATTAGTAGAGGGGATTGCTCGTGATTGGCATAGATCTCTTCCAGTTGCAAGTATCAGCTCTTTTACAGGCTTTCATGCAGCTTTCAATTCCTTTTGTAAATAATATTTTCTAGCTGGAGGTCTTTTTGAGGGATGTTGTAATGAGTTTTGTTTGCTCCATAAATATTATGCTATTCATGAAAGCCAGATTTGTAATGAATCATTCATTGAAGAAGAAAACATTTATCATAAAGATGAAGAGGTGTTGAATGATACTCATTATGTTAACAATGACACATAAGCATCTGGCATCATATCAGATGTATCTATTGTTTTAAATGTTCATGAAGATCAACATATCTCTTTTGAATATTTTGATAAAGAAGAGAAAGTGTATTCTGTAGTAGATATTTCTCTTAATTGTGAAGCTGAGATAGATGATAAGCTAGTTAAAAAAATTAGGGAAGATTTCTCTCTATTTTTTCCTAGCTTTTCAGAATTGAAGGCAGATGTTATTTGTTTCTCTTATGAAGAAAATGCAGACGATATTCCTATCCTTGAAGTAGATGTTTTTGGCAGCCCTTCTTATGATGAAGAAGTTGTTTCAAATGATGACCAAAAACAACCGATTTTTGATGAATATCCCAGTGAAGATGATGAAGAGAAGAGATTTTTCATGGCTTCTTTGGAACCTTGTAGCATGGTTCATGTGTATGATAATTATGAACCTGATCATTGGGAGGGCCATGAAGGAGAAAAGGAAGAGCTAAATGTGTAGCTCATCTATTAGGGTCCTAACCCACACATAGGTAGAACAATATATTTGGATGTAATAAAGTTCAATATGAATAAGGCCTTTCAATAAAATAGAATAAGGTGGATGTAAGAAGACCTAATAGAAGATTCTGTTTCTAGAAGGATCTTCCTCTAGATGCTTCTTTTTAGTATAAACAGGAGTCGAGGGTATGAGAACCCTAGCTTGGATATTATTGTAATAGAGCTCTGCTCAACTAGAAGTTTCCCCCTTGAAGAGGCCCGTGAACATTGCTTTCAGATTCAAGTGTTATTTATGTTGTTATTCTTATATCATTTAAGTGTTATTGTGGTGAATGTTCTGGTTATATTGTTGTTATTCTGCCATTACTAGCATTTTATTTCTGTTCTGCATACATTTTATATATGGTATATTACAAGTGGTATCAGAGCACTTTCCTCGATAGAAAGTGTGGGTTAAATATTTTTTCAGTGTAGAGACGTATTCCAACATCTTTAAGCCACAAAGATCTGTCGTTATGCACGTAAACCCACGGTTTAGGGATTCATACACGCAAGAAATACAAGAGGTACTTAAGCGCACATCTGTTGGCCACCCTTCTAACCCTTGTTGGTACCCCTTCAAGTGGTAGTGCATTAGACAAAACCTGTGTATGGATTGGCCTAGATTACTTGAAGCCCTCTTTAGATAAACCGATAGGTGACCTAACTTCTATAGGGTCACCGATAATAACACTTGGGAAGATACTCTCTAGTACATGGGTAGTCGGGTAGTATGGCTAAGGGTACGGTCTATCCTCCTTAGTTAGTGCCCTGAGATATTGGGCTGAGTACTACTGTTGGACCCTGCACGTATATCAGAGAGCTATAGCACAAGGCAAACCCTTGTCTGTAGAACCCTTGAATACCTAACCCTTGTGGATAGAAACATAAACAAATTAAAACAGACAAGATCTATTGTCACGCAACTGTGTTCGTGTTTCCAAGTAAATACACATTTCTTTCTGGTTAAGCATTTGGTCATTTCCTCTCTGCAGTATTCTTCAGACTAGAGTATAACTCCGCAGGTGTAAAAAAAAATAAAAATATATATATATATATAATAATTGGAAATTATTTCACCATTATCTGAGACCTATTCCATTGGATTCATCTCTTTTCCCTTATCACATTCATCCATATCATTTTTTCAGAAAAAAAAAAAATTACCCCGCCTGCCCCTTTTCAGTTCCCCCATCCTCATGGCCCATACTCGTAGCCAAGACTTGGAATCTCGCTTCAACACCTTGCAATCTGGTCTCAATGAGACCCAACAAGAAGTGAAACAACTCAGTGCCAATGTTGCCACCATCAATACAACCATGCAGTCCTCAATGGGAGAAATCAAACAAGACCTCACCACCCAACTTGAATCAGTATTTTCTGCACTTTGCACAAAATGACATATCCCTATAGATAACCCTTCCTCTTCTTCACCCCCACATACTGAAGGTGACCATTCCTCTCATTCCCATACCTTGCAGAACCATCACTTTCAATGTGACCTACGCCTTTTGCGAGTGGATGTGACCAAATTTGATGGCTCGAACCCCACTGGTTGGGTAACCCAAATGGAACATTACTTCTCTTTATACATCATTATAGATGACTTGGCCAAACTCTGGTATGGTTTTCTCCTTCTAGATCAAGAACGTTGGCAATGGTGGCAATGGAGAAAAAATTCTCATCAAGGGTATATTGCTTTGACACAATTTGTGGCAGAGATTTATGAATGCTTTGACATTGACACGAACCATTTGGGTCATTTGACAATGATGAAACAATTAGGAACAGTGGAATACTTTATAGTTGCCTTTGAGCACCTGGCTTTTAGAGCAGAGGGCATGTCTGATGCCTTTTTCTGAGAGTGTTTTATCAGCAGCCTCAAGGATGAAATTAGGGCCCATGTTTTTATGGCTCGGCCTGAGAGTTGAGTGGAGGCTACCAAAAGAGCTAAATAATCACAACAGGTTGTATCTTTTCAAAACCGCAAACCCTCCTTTATCCCTCACCCTAAAATAGTAAATCCCACTACTCCCTCTACTCCACTAAAGATCCAAAAATTGACCAGGGATGAAATGGTTGAACACCAACTCAAAGGCCTTTGTTATATTTGTCATCACAGTTATAACAAAGGCCTTTNCCACAAGTGTAAAAAAAAAAAAACTTTTTATGGCCATCTCCGAGGATATTTCAGAAGAAGATGAATAAACTCCATCTATGTCTGAGTCACTTGAATCCACTGACATAACCCCTCCCTCAGACCCTCCTGAAGTAGAACCAGTCATTTCCCTCAATGCTCTCACTGGCTTCTTCATTCCCCAAAGCCTCAAGATAATCGGTTACATCAAGCATCAGAAGGTCATCATTCTGGTTGATAGTGGCAGCACCCATAATTTTATTCATCGCCACATTACCCAATAAACTCATTGCTACATCCATGATGTCAATAATTTCCAAATCATGATTGCCAATGGTGGTTCCATGAAATGTGGAGGGTGTTGTGAAAATTTGTGTCTCCAAATTGGTGACTACCACGTGAAATGCCATATGTTTTCTATCGACATGGGAGGTTGTGACATTGTGTTGGGTGCAGAATAGTAAGGACTTTGGGCCCCATTCTCATGGATTTTAAAGAATTAAACATGTAATTCAACCAGGAGGACCACCAATATAAGTTCCAAGGCATCACTGCCAGTTCACCTGAGATCATTAGTTCCCATCGCATGGGAAAGCTGCTCAAAAAGGGTCATTCGGGTGTTATCACCCAACTCTATGCCATACAAGCAACAAAGACACCCTTGGTACCGCAAGACCTCCAAGCCATCCTTTCTAAACATCAATTGGTATTTTCCATTCCCCAAGGCCTCCCTCCTTCCTGTGGTGTTCATGATCATTCCATTCCCCATTGTACCCGGAAGCCTTCCTCCCAATATCTGTCTGTATCGTCACCCCTTTTCCCAAAAAAATAAAATTGAGAAAATGGTCCAGGAACTCCTTAATGCAGGCATTATCCACCCTAGTACGAGCCCCTACTCATTTCTTGTGGTCATGGTCCTGAATAAAGAAGGTTCTTTGCAAATGTTTCCTGACTTGCGTGCCCTCAAAAAACTTACCATCAAAGACAAATTCCCCATTCCTGTAATTGATGACCTCTTGGATGAATTGAGTGGCGCCCAATTCTTCACTAAACTGGATATTCATTTGGGCTACCACCAGATACATATGAAAGAGGCAGATATTCCTAAGACTTCCTTTAGAACTCATGAGGGCCACTATGAGTTTTTGGTCATGCCCTTTGGCTTGTGTAATGCACCCTCCACCTTCCAAAGCCTCATGAATCATGTCTTCCATCCTTTTCTCCACCATTTTGTCTTAGTTTTCTCTGATGATATCCTCATCTATAGCAAAACCTGGACAAACCATCTTGTTCATGTGGATCAAGTTCTCCATCTGCTCTCACAACACCAACTTTTCTTGAAACAGTCTAAATGTTCTTTTGGCACCTCAAAAGTAGAATACTTGGGTCATCTGGTTGGAAAACATGGTGTCAGGGTGGATCCTAAAAAAATTGAAGCTATGCAAGACTGACCTCACCCAAAGAATCTTAATAGCTTGCATTGATTTCTCGGCTTAACAGGGTATTATCGCAAGTTTGTTAAGAATTATGTAAAGATTGCAGCACCTCTCACTGCTCTCCTAAAAAAGAACACTTTCACTTGGACTCTAGCTGTTGCTCAAGCTTTTCAAACCTTGAAGATGGCCATGTGCACCACTCCATTCCTTGCCCTTCCTGATTTCACAAAGACCTTTGTGTTGGAATGTGATGCCTTAGGGAAAGGAATTCGTGTTTTCCTTATGCAGGAGGGTCGACCTTTGGCCTTTACCAACAAGAAACTATCTGAAATAAATCTGGGAAAATCCATCTATGAAAAGGAAATGTTGGCTATTCTACATGCCATGGATCTGTGGTGTCCTTATCTATTGGGGCAATGGTTCCAAATTAAGACAGACCATCAAAGCCTCAAGTATTTTCTGGAACAATGCATTTCCTCCCCAGAACAACAAAAATGGGTGACTAAACCCTTTGGAAATGATTATGAGATCATTTATAATAAATACAAAGACAATGTGGTTGCGGATGCACTTTCCCAAAAATATGAAGATGAAGGATCCCTTTTTTCTCTTTCATTCATTGTACCAGATTGGCTCCAAGCCATTCTCCAGGAATGGCTACAATATCCCAAAAGTTCGTAGTTGATCTAGCAATTGCAGTCCAATGCTCCAGCTTCCCCAGGGTACTCTTGGCTCCATGACGAACTTCGATACAAAGGCCGTTTGTATTTAAGTAAAAAA
>JASDQU010369043.1:0-11457 GCA_032191745.1 Picea mariana
TTACCGACTTG
This sequence comes from Picea mariana, assembly GCA_032191745.1. Taxonomy (NCBI): domain Eukaryota; kingdom Viridiplantae; phylum Streptophyta; class Pinopsida; order Pinales; family Pinaceae; genus Picea; species Picea mariana. Next base: position 12 of record JASDQU010369043.1, read on the forward strand.
GTTAATCCTCAATGGGGATTTAATCCAATAACAAAATAATAAGAATGCCCTTCTCAGTTACATTATTTCAACACTAATGCAGGTCACTTGACTCTTGTGGACATTAATGAGTGTGTTACATGTATATTTAGTGGTCTAGGTCGAACTATGTGGTCTCCCTTAGCTTATGACACCTATTTTAGCTATTTCTAGCTTTTTTTGACTAGAATTTCTATGTTGGAAATTCTATATATTCACCTCCTCTCTTCTTTTTGAGGACGGTTGCTCATGTATATTCATTTTTGATTAATATAATTCTCTGATTTATGGAGAAATTTTTTTCTCTCATCTCTTGAATATCAACAAGTTGTTTGTGTTCAATTTAACTAGAATTCTAGATCTATCGGGGTTTCTGCATGAATTCTACAGGGAGAAACTCAAGTTTGCAAAGAAAAAATTGAGTAGATTGTAGGTTTGTGATAGGTGGTTTTTAAGATGTGCATGCAATGAATAGTGTGTGTAGGTAGTGGGTTCTCTAGTGGAACTAATTCATGGAAAAAAGGATATGCAACATAGTGGTTTGGGCAAAGAAAGAGAGTAATACATAGAAAAGTTGGTTGCATGCTAGAATGTTTGTACAAGATAGAAGGATGCAAAAGTAAAGGTATGCCACATGAAGGTGTATAAGGAAGAAAATGTGATCTCATAGAAGTTCAATCATTGGACAAGAAATCATTACAACTAACATGCATATGTGTTGCATATATGTAAGTAGAAAAAACTATAAATGTGAGGGATTTGAATGAGTTTTGGTTGGATGTTTTTTCCAAGTTTATTAGTTGGAGTAGAGAGTTGGTTTCCAATATTGGGTTGGGTTGGCGAAAGATGAGAAGGTGTTGAGCTAAGGAAGAGATCAAAGGAAGAATAACTTTGGGTCATAAGTGAAGGTTAAACTTTTAGAGAACTGCAAAATTTGAAAAAAATCAATAATGGTGAGGCGTGAAGGATATGGATGTGCAAAATAATGATTAAGATAGAGAAAGAGAGTGGTATATAAAAAAAAATCTCGATGCATGTCAAAATGTTTATGTAAAATGAAAGGATGCAAAAACAAAAATGTAGCACATGAAGTCATGTAAGGAAGACGAAGAATCACACGAAAATTGATAATCATCTAACGAGAAATATTTATAAATTCCTTGCATACATGTCAAAGTGTATGTATGTGGAAAAGATTATAAATGTGAGAACCTAAGTGAGATCTGGTTCAAGCTAAGAGTGGTTTCCACGAGAAAGATGATGAAGGACGAGAAGAGAGAAAAATGTGTAATATTCTAGATATAAATAGTATGCAGAACATAAATAATTAGCTAGAAATGGAAGATAATCAATGATATAACCATAACAACACCACAATAATACCAAGATAATAACAGAATAACACCAAAAAGAGCACTTTGATTACTGAGAGCAATGTTCACTTGCCTCTTCAAGGGGGAAACCTCAAGCAGAGAAGAGCTCTATTGCAATAATATCCCAGACAAAACTTCTTATACCCTCGACTCCTATTTATACTAAATATCTCTATCAAAAGAAAAATCTAGAGGAAGATCCTTCTAGAAGCTGAAGCTTCTATTAGGTCTTCTTACATTTGACTTATTCTTCCTTATTGTTAGGCCTTATTAATATTGACCTTTATTACATGGAAACATATTATTCTACCTACGTGAGGGGTTAGGTCCCTAACATATCCTCCCCGTTAAAAACAACCTTGTCCTCAAGTCTTGAGATGAGGGAATTGTTGTAGAATGCTAGTTGGTTCCCAAGTGGAATCTACTGGAGTTGTATCTTTCCATTGGAATACCACTTCCTTGACGGTTCACTAACCTAGACGATGCTCACGCAGGTCCAAAAATGCTTGTGGTTTTAACCAAATGGAGGCTTCTTCGTCCAACTCAGGAAGGTTGGTTTGAGTTTGGCACTTAGTTCCAATTACCTTCTTTAAGAAGGAAACATGAAAAATAGGATGGAGCTTAGAATGACTAGGAAAATATAATTGATAGGCCACCTATACCACACGCTTGAGAACGGTATAAGGACCATAAAATTTGGGTGCCATTTTCTGACAATGGTCAACCTTGAAAGAATTTTTCTTGTAAGGTTGCAATTGAAGAAACACTTGATCTCCTTCTGCAAATTGATGTTCAGAGAGACCTTGATTTGGTTGTTTCTTCATGTAATTTTGGGCCATGGCCAAATTATCTTTGAGGGCACGGATAATAGCCTCTCGAATTGTAAGCATTTGGTCAACCACCTGGACCTTCGAGACACCTGGAAAGTATGAGAGAATTGAAGGTGGAATTTGTCCATATACCACTTCAAAAGGAGTAATGTAGGTAGATGTATGGTAAGAAGTGTTGTACCACCATTCAAGTAGTGGTAACCATTGATCCTACTGATTTTTCCTTTCCGATGAAAAACACCTCAAATATGTTTCCAAACACTTGTTGAGAATATCAGTTTGACCATCAGTATGGGGATGATAATATGTGATTGGGTGCCTTGTAGCTTGAACAGTTCTTTCCAAACATTGGTGGTGAAAGTTGGGTCATGATCAGAAACAATAGAATGAGGCATGCCATGAATCTTGAAGACATGATCCATGAAAAGTTGAATCACAATGGAGGCTGTAAATAGGTGTTGAAGAGCACAAAAATGAACATACTTGGAAAGACGATCAAATACCACCATGATGATTGATTTATTGCCTGATTTAGGTAAGCCTACAATAAAATCCATAGAGATATCCCACCAAATAGCAGGGGGAATCAGAAGCGGTTGTAGTGTTCCAAGATATTTCATTGTTTCTCCCTTGTTGTGTTGACAAACATCACATTCAGCCACAAAATTGTGAACTTCATGTTTCATACCATCCCAGAAAAAAGAATGTTTGACCCGATCATAGGTTTTGGTAAACCCAGAGTGCCCAACAATGGGTGTATCATGAAGCTCAGAAAGTAACATGGATTTAATTTTTGATTGTTTACTTAAATACAAACGACCTTTGTATCAAAGCTCATCATTGAGCCAAGAGTACCCTGGGGAGACTAGATAATTGGCCTGCAATTTTTGTATCATATGGGAACTTTTGGGATCATGTAGCCATTCCTAGCGAACAACTTGGAGCCAATCTGGGATAATGAAGGAGAGAGAAAAAACAGACCCTTCATCTTCATATTTTCTGAAAAGTGCATCAACAACCACATTGTCTTTGTCTTTCTTGTAAATGATCTCATAATCATATCCAAAGATCTTAGTCACCCATTTTTGTTGCTCTAGGGAGGAAAGGTGTTGTTCTAGAAAATACTTGAGGCTTTGATGATCTGTCTTAATTTGGAAGTGTTTCCCCAATAGATAAGTGTGCCAAAGATCCACGAAATGCATAATAGCCAACATTTCATTTTTATAGATTGATTTTCCCAAATGTCGCTCTGAAAGTTGTTTGTTGGTAAAGGCCAAAGGTCGACCGTCTTGCATAAGGACTGCGCCAATTCCTTTCCCAGAAGCATCACATTCTAAGACAAAGGTCCTTGTGAAATCAGGAAGGGCCAGGACTGGAGTGGTGCACATGGCCATCTTCAAGGTTTGAAAATACTGAGCGGCTACTGGAGTCCAAGTGAAAGAATTATTTTTAAGGAGAGCAATGAGAGGTGCCGCAATCTTTCCATAATTCTTAACAAAATTGCGATAATAATTTTTTAAATCCAAAAATCCACGCAAGCTTTTGAGAGTCTTTGGGTGAGGCCAATATTGCATAGCTTCAATCTTTTTAGGATCCACTCGAACACCGACCTTTCCAATAAGATGACCCAAGTACTCGACTTATGAGGCACCAAAAGCACATTTAGATTGTTTAAGGAAAAGTTGGTGCTGAGAGAGTAGATGGAGAACTTGATCCACATGAGAAAGATGGGTTGTCCAGGTTTTAATATAGATGAGGATATCATCAAAGAAAAATAAGACAAAATGACGGAGAAAAGGATGAAAGACATGATTCATGAAGCTTTTGAAAGTGGAGGGAGCATTACACAAGCCAAAGGGCATGACCAAAAAATCATAGTAGCCCTCATGAGTTCTAAATGTAGTCTTAGGAATGTATGCCTCGTTCATACAGATCTAGTGGTAGCTAGAACGAAGATCAAGTTTAGTAAAGAACTAGGTGCCACTCAATTCATTCAAGAGGTCATCAATGACAGGAATGGGAAATTTGTCTTTAATGGTGACTTTGTTGAGGGCACAAAATTCAGGACACATGCACCAAGAACCTTATTTATTAAGGAACATGACCACAAGAGAAGAGTAGGGGCTCGTACTAAGGTGGATAACTCATGCGTTGGGAAATTCTTGAACAATTTTCTCCATTTCATTTTTTTGGGAAAAGGGGTGACGATATGGACGGATATTGGGAGGAAAGATTCCCGGGACAAGGGGAATGTAATTATCATGAAAACCACGGGAAGGAGGGAGTCCCTGGGGAGTGGAAAAACCTACTTGATGTTTAGAGAGGATGGATTGGAGGTTCGGCGACACAAAGGGTGTCTCAATGGCTTGCATGGCATGAAGTTGGGAAATAATGCCAGAATGACCTTTTTTGAGCATCTTTTCCATGTGATGGGAACTGATGATCTCCAGGGAACCGGAGGTGATGCCTTGGAACTTTTATTGTTGTCCCTCCTGGTTGAATTGCATGGTTAAGTCCTTAAAATCCATGAGAATGGGACCCAAAGTCCTGAGCCATTTTTCACCCAACACAATGTCACAACCACCCACGTCGACAACAAACATATGAGATTTCATGTGGTACTCACCAATTTGGATATGCACATTTTCCCAACGCCCTCGACATTTCATGGACTCGCAATTGGAAATCATGATTTGAAAATTATTGATGACACAGATATAGAAATTATTTTCTTGCGAAATGCGGTGATGAATAAAGTTATGGGTGCTTCCACTATCAACAAGAATGATGACCTTCCTATGCTTAATGTAAACAATTAGCTTGAGGGTTTGGGGAGTAGAGAATACAATGAGAGAATTTAGGGAAATGACCGGTTCTACTTTGGGAGGGTCTGAGGGAGGGGTCATGTTAGTGGGTTCAAGTGACATGGACACAAGGGGAGCCTCAACATCATCTTCCGAAACATCCTCTGAGTTGGCCATACAAATATTTTGTTCCTTACACTTATGCCCAGGAAAATATTTATCATCACAATTATAACAAAGGCCTTTGAGTTGGCATTCATCCATTTCATCCCTGGTCAATTTATGGATCTTTAGTGGAGTAGGAGGAGTGGGAGTGATTGGTTTAGTGCGAGGAATAAAGGAGGGTTTTTGGTTTTGAGAAGAGACAACCTATTGTGCTTCCTTAGATATTTTAGTAGCATCCACCCAACTCTAAGGTCGATCCATGAGGACATGGGCACGAATCTCATCCTTGAGGCCACTGATAAAACATTCTCGAAAAAATCATCAGACATACCCTCTGTATGAAAAGCCAATCACTCAAAAGAGGCTATAAAGTCTTCCACTGTGCTAGATTGTGTCAACTTGGTCAAATGGCCTAAATTCTTGGTGTTAGTGTCAAAGAATTCATAAAGATCTGCCACAGAGTGTGTCCAAGCCACACTTGGCAGACATTTTTTCTCCATTTCCACCATTGCCAACATTCTTGATCTAGATGGAGAACACCATACCGAAGTTTGGTCAACTCATCTGTAATGCCATACAAAAAGAAATAATGTTCCATTTGAGTTACCCAGCTAGTGGGATCCGAACCATAAAATTTGATCACATCTACATGTAGAAGGCGTAGGTCACGCTGAAAGTGATGGGGATGAAAATTATGGGAATGAGAGGAAGTTTCACCTTCGGTTTGAAAAGGTGGGTAAGATGAGCGAATATTGTTGGGTATGTGCTATATTCTTTTCATGAGTAGTAGTGTCTGAGCGTATGCGCTAGGTGCACAGGGGGATTTGAGGGGGTGCAGGAGCAGTGCCCCCGATAAAAAAAATTCTGTCTCGGCAAACGTGTCACATATTTAGGTGTTTTTTCGGCACATGTTTTTTGTTGATGGTTTTCTATTTCCGGTTAAGGAATTAGGGTTGTGGATTAATCCAGGTCATTGGGTTAGGGTTTTGTATGCCATTGGATCCTATATGTATATTGTATTGTAAACAATGTATCACACATGAATGAATATATAATATGTTGGTTTTCCCGGTTTGGGTTTCCAGGGGAAAAATATCTGTGTAATGTTTGTATTTTCCATTGTATCTTTTCTGTTATTTTACTGAATATTTGTTTGCAGTAGATATTGTACAAGGTTAAAATTTACAAAGATTTGCAGGGATATGCATCTTGGCATAGATCATCATAGTGATGGATTCAAACTGGGTAGCAAGGTCTTGTTTGAGGTCCTCTATTTTTGTGTTGATGGAGGAATGCATGTTTTTATTGACAGTGGAAATATTGGCACTGAGTTGTCTCACTTCTTGTTGGGTTTCTGTGAAATTAGAGTGCAAGGAATTGAAGCGAGCTTCCAAGTCTTGGCTATGGGTGTGGGCCATGATGAAGAGGGAACACATAAAGGGGTGGGTGGGACCACAAAAAAATGGGTTATGGGTGAATTGTATCACAATGATCAGGGCAACTAGTTGAATCCAATGGTGTAAATCCAAAATAAGGGTGTTGGAAGGGGGTCGAGTCCACGAGAAAGTTGTTTTTGTTGAAAAATGATAAATATGACTGCGATAAGTGCAAAGAGAGAAATCGAACAGGATAGGTCTCAAATAATGGTGCCAACAGGATCTAGTGTTTTTTTTTTTACTCCTAAGAAGTTATACTCCGAACTGAAGAATATTGCAGTGTTGAAATGCCCAAATGCTTAATAGGAAAAAATGTGTAGTAATTTCGCAATCCAAATGCACAAGACACGATTGCACGTCAATAGATCTTGTCTGTTATGTTTTTGTTTCCCTCCCAAGGGTTAGGGTATTCAAGGGTTCTATAGACAAGGGTTTTCCCTGTGCTATAAATCTCTGATATACGTGTGGGTTCCAATAATAGTACTTGGCCCAATATCTCAAGGCACCAACTAAGGAGAATAGACCATGCCCTTAGCCGTACTACTCGACTATGCAAGTACTAGAGAGTATCTTCCTAAGTGTTGTTCTCGGTGGCACTATATCATTTAGGTGGCCGATCGTTTTATCTATGTGGGGCTTAAGAAGATCTAGGTCGATCCGTATACAGGTGTTGTCTGATGCACTACCACTCGAAGGGGTACCAACAAGGGTTACAAGGGTGGCCAACATATGTGCACTTAAGTACCACTTGTATTTCTTGTGTGTATGAATCCACGACCATGGGTTTATGCGCGTAACGAACAATCTCTGTAGCTTAAAGATGCCATAATACATATCTACCCTGAAAAAAATTTAACCCACAATTTTCTATCGAGGAAGGTCCTCTGTAGTGTACCCAAGGCCGAGCCCCATTGTAAACCATGTTTGGAAAGGAATTGTAATCATGTTTTATAGGCTGGTGAGCCAAGTTTTCATAAGCTGGAGGCTTATGTGTTGTTAGGCCAGGGAGCCTGAGTATTGAAGGCCAGGAGCCTACTGTTGAATATGTAATCATGCAGAATACTTAATAAAATATAAACACCACCAGGTGCAGACCGACCACGATGAATGAGTGAAGGGGGACTGAGCATCCACAGAGTGGGCAAGGAATTAGGGGCTGGAAGGTGGGAAAGGGGCTAAGTGTTGAGCCTAGGGGCTAAGCCTAGGGGGGGCTTAAGCCTGGGAATAATATTTTAATATTATTCCAAAAGATATGTGCATCATATGTTTTTATCCTAAGTCCTTTTGGAAGGACGCGTGAATTCCCAAGTGGTGGGAGGAACGCGTGCTGGTGGAACGCATGCAGTTTCATGGGTGACAAGTGTCAACCCTAGTGCATGTGAATAAAAAGGCCAGGGTGATCCATGAGAAGGGGATTCCCATTCCACCGGATTTTTTGAACGCATACGGAGCTCTGAGCAGTATGACTAACCTGACTCCTGTAGAGAACCTCAGTAAGACCCTGTGACTCGAATGTCTGTGCCTGATTATGAGAAATCCCGTGCGTGTAACCCCAGCCTATGAGAAGCTTTTGTTGATTTTGGGGAAGAGTCTTTGCTTGTTCGGGAAAGCTGAGCGAGCCTATGCGAGCATTCCCTATTCTGAAGCCGTGACTGTGAAGACATCTTGTGATTTCCAAACTAGTTTTTGGAAGGCCTGTGTCTGTTTTCCCATGGGATTGTTGAGACTACGCAGTACTGGACTGCGTGAGGCTTGTTGGCCTGTGAGTGACTCCCTCCATATGAGAGAGTGCACAGGGGAAGGAGAAAACTCCTGGAAGGAACCCTGTAGCTGCCATAGAGCCTGGAGACTTTCGGTCGGTCGGTTCCTGTAACCCAAGGTAAGGGAGATTAGCAGCTGAAGGACTCTCCAGGTGATAAAGAAGGTGCATTCTCCTGGGGTGGAACAGGCATGTGGGGAATGAGGGTCTGTGGGTAGTGAGCGTGGGAGATTCCTTAGAGAGAATCCCTTCCTTGTGGTTGTGTGTGACTGTTTTCCCTGTAACCTCAGCCTGAGCCTATATTCCTTGCCTTGGGGTGGAGCTTAGTCCCAGCTCGGGGGTGACCCACTGCTGAGTTGATGAGCAGTGTTGTCTAAGGATGGGAGGTTCATGGAAGGCCTGCATTTGGTTGGTGGATCCCACCATTGTTAAAAGATAAGTGTCTAACTATGTTTTATCACATTTTATCATGTCTCTACTGTGAATGTTATCATGTTTTCCACTGTGTACACGAATTAATATGGAATTCTATGGATTGTTTAATTATAGTAGTAATGATATGTTTTAACTTTGAGTTAAATGTGTTTATTTGTTTAAATGCATGGGATATATGATATCTATATGAGCTTTGTACAAATGGTGTGTACAAATGGGTATCAGAGCGCGAGTAAGCCCAGAGTTCCGAAATGGGTGTACTACAAAATTGTATCAGAGTGAAGGTTTCGACACTAAGCCTAGATGGGCCAGTGGAGCGGTCTTTGGACCAAGAATGCGAAGGGAAATTGGGTCTGGAGGACCAATTTCAGACCTTGGTTTGTTCCGGAGTGTCAAGTAGTTGCTTGACCGTGCTTACGAGCTCAGGAAGTATAACGACGAGTGAAAATGCAGCTGGTGTGGTCTATGGCCACAGGGAGACAGGTCTCTACACCAATGGCGTTAGAACCTTAGGATCTGTTCGGGAGGGAAGGCGATCCCTCATGACCGTCGGATCTGGAAAAATGTGCGTAAGAATTAAAATTCCTTTTGAAATACACAGGAATGTGGAAATCGCGATATGTGAAATTTCGATTTGATTAGGAACCATCTGAGCCATCAGATCTTGGCCGGAAAACCCATCAGTCGTAGGATATGTCAGGATATTTCCGAAGGTTAAAACTCAGAGACTAGGGGCGAAATCTCTGAAATAGATCTAGACCATCCGAAAGACGGAGGACACGTGTCGTGAGATTTTCCATTTCGGGAAATCGGGAATCACGTTATCGAGAGTCCTGGTAACAAGGGATCGGGACTTTCCATGGTGGAAACCCCAAAGCAGTTGTGGATCGTCTGATTTGAGAAGGCCACGTGTCGTGAGATTACCCATTTTGGGAAATTGAGAATCGCAGAATCGGGAATCCTGAGGACGAGGGCTCAAGATTTTTCGTGGTGAAAACCCTGAGATAGATTTGAACCATCTGATGGATGGAGGTTACGTGTCGAGAGATTAACTGCATTGGGAAACCAGTGATCGAGATTTTGGGAGTCCCATTATCAAGAGTTCGGACTCTCGTGATGATAAAACCCGATGAATGGACTAGATTCTTTCAGAGGATCTCAGAGTCTGTGATGACCGTTAGATGTGAGGAAGAGATGCTGGCTTTAAGCCGGGGCACGAATGTGCATTAAGATAAGTAACGAGAAGATCTGGACAGCCAGAGTCCACCCGCCCAGATCTNCCGGAATCGGACGTGCAACTCTCGAAAGGTTGAGATTAATTCACCCTGATCAATGGTGCTCAGGTGAGTTCTGGACCCCCCTTGCCATTCTGCCTTTAATGGAGGGGGGGGTCTGGAATAGTGTGGCGTGTGAAATGGGGCCCCCTTTGCCACCTGTACTCAACTTAAAGGTGCGCGATGCGATTGATGCCATAGATCTGAGAAAGATCTTACCGTTGGATTTTTCTAGGAATGGACGTGGACACATGGAGATGTACCACATGTCAGTGGGTTGAGAAGAGAAGCGAGAGAGGTGGGACCCGATGACGTCGTTAAAAGCGACGTGGACCCTCATGAACGTGCCATGTGGCACCGTAGTTGTGGGTGACCACTGTGCTATGTGGGCCCGGAGGGTAAAGTAAGTCAGAATTTTGGAAGTCGGGGGTGGAAAAGAAAGTAAGTCTGAAAGTCTCGTGGACCAAAACCCCAAAACCCCGAAACCCAAAGACCCGAAATCTTGAAGTGCCAAAAATGAAAGTTTCGAAAACTCGAAAATTGCAGAGCCGAATGAGAGCTCAGAAAACTTATTTGAATAAAAATGTCTTTTTTTCTTGTCTGTATTGGCTTATAAATGTTATGGATTGTTTCGAAGGAGTAATGGATTGACAAACTTCGAATTTAATTGCACAGTGCGTGTGTAGAGTTCAACAGAGGTCTGGACTCCAGCTAAACAATGCCGAGTATGGACTGGGGAAAGGTGCAGATTACCCCCGAAATAGAAGATGAACAGGAAGGAAAGGATGTTAACCTGGGAATCGAAGGATCGAACTCCAATGGGCATGGAAAAGAGAAGGATAAGGAAGGACACATAATGAAAATCATTGAAGGATTGCAAAGAGAGGCCCAGGCTCTCCGAGCTGATAGCCGAAATCTCATGAAAGTCAGGGATCGGCAGGGTGCATTAAGCTTAACATTTTCGAAGAGCCTGGAAAGAATAGAGAAGAAACTCAAGAAGGGAAGAGACTCAAGTACGATGGAGAGTCACAGAACCCATGGAAGAAGAAGTAGGTCAAGGAGTGGTAGCCGACATCTTAGTCACTCCCAAAGACATTGTGATAGGAAGACACACAGTAGTTCAAGCCCATCCCCTACCAGAAACCATCGAAAATATGGAAAGGAGGAATTGAAAGGGGAGATGAACAAGATTAAGCCTCCAACATTCAATGGAGAACATAATAAGGAAGAAGATGCCGAGACCTGGTTTCTTGGCATGACGAAATACTTCCAACTGCAGAATTATTCTTCCCATGCAGAAGGAAGAATTGCAATGTACCAACTGAAAGGAAAAGCATCCATGTGGTGGGATC
>JASDQU010369045.1:0-10929 GCA_032191745.1 Picea mariana
AGGATCTACTTCAGCCATCGGAAAAAGGTTGGTTCATTCTTCTCTTGTGTGCATGTGAAAATCGGGGTTTCAGATTTGGGTAGAAGGTTAAAAGTTAAGTCTTGAGGGTCATGATCTGCGTATAAGTTTAGAGCCCTAGCTTATTAGTCCGTAGGGTAGAATACCCCACAACAGAGATCATGTCTCGAGGCCCACAGGTCCTAGACATGGAGTACCGAGAGCAGGATTGACTCATGGCCCTAGAGGGCCCATCCTTCTCTTCTTTCATCAGATTTGTCTTGTCAGCAGCAGCAGCATCCATCACCATCGCCCTGGTCTTGTATCGGAGAAGGCTCTTGCTCCATGAGGTAATTGGTCGAAGTATCACGGTATGTGTCACTTTTGATCATTATAACCTTTAGATATATGCATCTTACTCCTTTTATTTCTAACAATTGCTTGGATCTTACATTAACCCACTTGACCATTGTTGAGGGGATTGACAGGGTGTCATAGCAAGCCTGTACCCATAGGTTTTGGTTTGCCACCGGGGGGATTTCTGAAGAGCCATCATCCGCTCCCATCATATCATCACTTTTTCATCTTATCTCCCGCTCATCTGTCCCATTCCCCTAGTCCGGGCATTAGGATGACCTGTTTGTAGGGTTGCACCTTATCTCGTGGGAAGAAGGGGCTAAAGGCCCAGAATGTAAAAGCAGTTGGTAAAAGATAAAAGCCATAAAAATGAAACCTTGAGATGCCTCGGCCAGGGATCCCCGAGAAGGCAGTAAAAAGCCTCTCAGCAAGAAACAAGAGGGACCCGAAGAAAAATAACAAAAAAACAAGACCTAGCCAAGAGGATAGGGGGTCTCATCACGAGCTGACCTATTATGTTCATGGGTACCTAACAACATGACATTGCCACTATCTGGTTACCACACCAGGGCAGCGACCTTTGGTTGCATGGCCAAGGGAAAGGGGGTCTCATCACGAGCCAGCCTTATCATCTCTGTGAAAGTGCTTGTGGGTAACACTGTCAGCTCTAGTCACCACGCCAAGGCAGTGTCCTCTAGTTAGTCCTTGAAATAAAAAAAAAGGAAAAGCAAATAAAGAAAAGAAAGAATAAAGGCAAGAAAGGGGTTGGAAAAAATTGCATCCATGACGGGTACAGCTCGCCTTCTACAAAGGCACCCACAAGTAATATCANCACCACGCCAAGGCAGTGTCCTCTAGTTAGTCCTTGAAATAAAAAAAAAGGAAAAGCAAATAAAGAAAAGAAAGAATAAAGGCAAGAAAGGGGTTGGAAAAAATTGCATCCATGACGGGTACAACTCGCCTTCTACAAAGGCACCCACAAGTAATATCATGCATCCCTGTCTTTCACTCTACCCGTATGTCTGGACATCCCTTATCCACATCACCTCGTTCTACATGGCTTGGATGATACCCCTTGGAGACTTTCCTTTCCTTATGGATACAGCCTAATAGGGTGTCTTGTCTTTTTCTTCAGCCTTGTATTGTAGGTCTTTGTAATATCTTTGAGCTATTGGATGATATATCAGGGTTTTTATGCATATGTCTGATAATATTAATGATGAGACGTGATTAACATTGCTATGATCCCTGCGACTAATGAGCCCATGGAGGGCGAAGTTTTTGATCTGCAGGACCATGCCCGACGGACAGGTACCACATGGGGAGATGATTAATTCGGGCCTCCATGGGGCTGAAGAGCCCATCAAATGGTTGTTGAGACCCCATCAGGGGCAGAGACAGGACAGTGCTTGATTGAGCTTTTGCACCTGAGAAGAAGGACGTTCCATCAGGGACACTTTGGCTAAGCCCAGCCTAGGGGGGTTGACCCACTTCCAGTGGAACGTTTCCCTTTGATGGCCTAGGACGTCACCTAGGAGCCATTGACGTCACCTTGAGCATGTGACAATTTGACAGGGCAGTTGGCATGTGTGGCATGAATTGGAGGCCCAAAGAGGGCCAACGTTGTCATTTTGTGCTGCATTTGCCCTAAAAAGGGGCTAACGTCTCCCTCAGTAGGACTTGACGTCTTGCTTATGCTCAGTTAGGGCTTTGATTTGACAATTTAATGTAAAAACAGTATAATTTTGGTTTGTAGCCTTGTCGGCTATTTTTAATGACCTAAATTTAATTAAAGGTCATGATATAGTAGATATTGAGGAGATTTATCCTCATTTTGACATAAGACATAACTCACTCTCTTGTGAGATCTGATTTTTGCACCCTTGTTGGGGTATTTCATCTTTTAAGTGAGGCGCACTTGTTGAAGGAAGGATTTTCTTGGCATTTTTGGCATTTCTCTTGAAGGAAGGTTTACAACTAGGGTTTGCAATGCTATTTCTTCATGATATGTAAGTGTTTTTTCTACAAAACTTCTTAATTGAATGGTTGTAGGCTTATATTCTTGCATTTATTTATAAACTTTGTTGATTTAAAACCGTAGGTGACAAGCACACAAGTAGGTCCTTGTTTCATGTCCCCTAAAAGAGAAATATTCAGCCATTGAAGAAGGAAGGAAGAGCCTAGCCATTGCTACACTCTTATTGCTTCTTCCCTTGTGCTAGCCATGCCTTTTAAAAGTCAAGAAGGAGGAGACGTCCCAGGCCTAGGTTAACTACACCTAGGGCCATCCTGCTTCTAGGGTTTGGTGATAGGGCCTTGCCTTTGCAACACTCTCCCTCACCTCACTCTCTTGTCTTGACTTGTCTTTTATGCTAGTCGTTTTGCCAAGTTTGACCTAAGGAAGGAGGAAAGAGCACGAGGCCTTGCTTAAGCAACACCGGAGTGAGCCTCTTTCCCCTAGGGTTTTGATTCTGGGGCCCTGCCATTGCAGCACTTCAGAACCCTTCCCTCTAGTCCTTAACCTATTCCCTTCAACCTTTGTGCCCTCTCTTAAATTGACTCCATCTACCCTTAGGCATTGATCTTAGGTCCCCAACGTTGAAGTGATAGTGCTCAAACAACTCTTAAAACTTTTATAATTTGAAACCCTAACTAATTACTAACCCTAATAGGCTGACATCACACTTGGTTATTCCATCTTGACGCAACACTTTCTGTTGATAAGCAATTAGATGATGGTTAAGAGCATTTATTGAGTAAGGGATTGATTAAATACATTGTTGGCTACATCATCTCAATATTTATTGATGAATTGATATTTTTCCACTGCTATATTGATAAACACTGATCTCATTGATATCTATTGTTATAATTGCTAATCTATTGACATCAGATAGTTATATGAAGTACTTACCCATTGAATTATAGCCTGCATATATTGTTTTGCTATTGTCTTGTTCCGGGCAGGTGTTCTCATTTGGGGCTACACTTCATTATTGGTTGTTTAGCCGAACTATCTGATCTTGGTGGTAACCTGTGAGGAGGAACTTTTACTTTGACCTTTATACTTTGGCCTCTTCAAAACCCCAAGTTACCGGGGACATCTCCCCTAGGCTAACCTCCCTGAATAGAAAGAACCTCCCCATTGTGGTGACATTGGGTGGGGTAGGTTCCTGTTACACCAGTTTGGCCTCTACCTTCTAGCCATTTGACCTAGCTACAAACTGTGCGATAACAGTCCCCAAACAACTAACTTTGCCGAGGAAATTCAAAACTATGGAAAAAATGTGTTTTTGACATGGATATTGCTTAACAGTCTATATATTTCTATTTTGGTTTTGTACAAGTAGGATGGAAGCTAAAGCATGTAGTGGAGAGTCGGAGACCTTGGCTGATGCCTTCCTACTTGTAGCCAAAAGTAGCAGAGTTATACACAAACTTTGAAGAGATTTACGCAAGACCCATCAAATACCTCATTATTGTACTTTACAAGATTAGATAGACATCTTTTCTGTCTAAATTTTCGTTTACGATAACAATGATAATTTGTTTACAATAACAATGATAATTCGTTTACGATAACAATGATAATTAAGTTGACAGGTCTACTTGCTTCTTTTCATATTGCACAATACTATAGATGCACATTTGAAAGCAATAATTTATGAATGGATGGCCATGGGGTTATTTTTATCGTTGGTTGAATTGAAGAGAAGATTTCATGGCAGTTTCTAATTGTGATTATGCTCATTACACAGCAACGAAAGAAATCACAAATAAATTAAAACTAATGAAGACAAGGATAATTTTAATATGATTGCTGTTCACCAGTAACAAATATTTGCACCCCTGAATAGGGAGTTATGTTGATACAAATGTAGCAATGTGCTAGAAAGGGCAATACGAATGGCAATTGAAGACATGGGCAATGCATAAAAAACACCAAGTGGAACAGATATCTTTGGCATTCAGGGCCATGGTGCAGTGCTTCATGGGTATTCCTGAAACCCCCTTTGGATATGTATCCATGAACTCTACATTCTCCGCACATGTAAGCCGGCAGGATTGGAAGCTGCTGGGAAAGACCTTATACATGAACCCTACTTTCTCTGCACATGTAAGCCAACATGATTGGCAGCTGCGGCGCAAGCCCCTACTTTATAAGGCCAGTACTTGATGGTGAACTGTGTTTCTCACCTTAATTCTGCCTCTGACATTTATTGTCCTCAACAATATAATAGTAGTATATTTATTCCGTTCCAGTCTCTCCATGATTATATAAACAACAGTGGTCCCATTTATATCCCCAAGGGCTACAGTGTAGAACTGATGGATTTGGGGTGTTTTTTCTACCTAGCTAAAATGTCATCATACAACAGATGGCCCACCCACCTCATGTAAGCACTGCGTCAATGCTCCATTTCTGAGCTTTAGGTTCCATCAGTGTTTTCAATTTTTCATCTAAGGGCACCAATTGGTGGTTACAGTGCTAGTCGTTCTTTCAATGAATGTACATGAATATGCAAATATGAGTAGATTGCCCACATGTTGCTTAGTTCTGCAAATGTGCTTGATTAAACGAATGAATGATATGATATTTTATAATATATATATATATATATAAACGAATGAATGATATGATATTTTATAATGAATGGCCCTTACTATAAATATAGTCTACGGGGTGCCTCTTTGCATCGTTATGAAGAGTTGTGTCATTTTACATATCTATTTATTTATTTATTATTTATAGATATTTATTATTATATTTACTTATCCTTATCTTATTTTTTATACATAACATTTCTTTCCTCTTCAAAATTACTTTGTCCTCGAAGCAAGAGTAATGAAGTATTGTAGGTGGAATTTTTTGTTTTTCTATTTTTTATTCTGCCTTACACTTTCAGAACCTCCTTCAAGCCTGTGACATCATTACGATCTTAATGATGCAATGAACCACGCACAAGCGAATTCACCCCCTGAATCGCTTCAAGCCTGAGCAGCAGAGACATGATCTGGTGGTCAAATTTTAGGCACTCATCCTCATTTTCATGTATCCACTAGATTTGTCTTGCATCTATAAAACGCCTCCCTATTTTATTAACCTCTAACTTCATTCGTCATATAATCCTCAGCTTCTTCAGGGGATTTGAATTCCGAACACAAAACCCTCTAAAAGTATAATGTATTTTCACAGCGGCAACAGTCTAGTCCATCCTGGGAGCCACCTTTGCTTGGGAAAACAAAGATGGTAATTCAGTGCCATAAAAAATGGGACTAAAAATGACTCCCCCCTTTCTACTTGGCTTGGAAGAATGAGGTGGTCCACAATGCAGAGTAGAGTCCCGCCTACAATTTGCATTTGGTTTAGGATCATGGGGTGATCCTTGGCTACGAACCGTGAAGGGCCCATCGATCCATTCCTTGCAAACGATGCGATACCTATACACAAATTCCATGGGCAACCAAGCAAATATCTCCATTTGAAAATCCTTAGGCAATTCACTCCACCATGCAACAACAAAAGCCACTTCTTGCATTTCCACATTTATACAGAGACGACGATGGGTGAATGTATGAGTGTATGATGATAAATTGAGTCTTGTACATTTTCCTACACATGACCCCTAACTTGTCATTGAACAGGACACAACCCAATCTGAGCACATAGAGGATTATTCCGCACGACCATATGTCAACCTTGGCATCATCGTAGCCCTACCTGTGTATCACCTTGGGAGTCTAATAGAGAGGAGTCCTTGAGTGTTGAGAAGCCTTTGTGGGTTTCTTGGCATTAGCCATATAGGGAAAGCTTTTGTTATATCTTGTTAAAGACCATGAGGGCTTATAAAATTTCTCCGTGTATTTGCAAACCCCAACTAAGCTCTGAGGGTTGGAATTGGGTGTTGGCTTCATACCAACTATAGGTACTTCTAAATCCCTGCTTTACAAAAATCTTTTACATCTTCAGGGGATGCGTCCTTTGCTTCAAGCCTTGGGTTTTCTTCATTGTCGTGGTCATTGTCCTCATCTTTTTCTTCATGGGGAATTTTTCATTTTTCGTTGGTGGAGTGGGCAATTATAGTCTCTCTAGTTGAATCCATGATATGTCAAAAAAAATGGTAAGAACTGAATGTATGGCAGTTTAACTCAATGTCCGCAAATTTGGCTCTGATACCAATGAAGCAAATATGCCCACCTTTGACTTACTCAATAATGTGAGAAGCAACAAAATAATATGGGGAATCAATCCCCACTCCACAATGGCAATTGCAACACTCAATTTTCCGTCCTCAGTGCAATGGAAGACGGTGAACTTTTCCTTTTTATCAATGGGGCTTATGCATTTCAAAACGAGACAAAAGTCAAAAAATTAGATTTCATGGCCAACCTGTCGTGGACCTTGCAATTTTTTTGCAATATATCGCAATATATTCTAAGTTTGAAAAACTCTTGATTTTTATTGGTGATAATATTGCTGACCTGAGAGAATCATGATACTGAAGATGTCGGTGATATATTGATGATATTCGCAACCACTGATATAAACACTGGTAGAGGGAAAAATGTTCATATCAACAATGAAAGGACATGGAGGTTCAGCATTCACTACGGAAGATAATGGATCTTAAATAAGTAGATCAAAATTTTCAGAACCATTTTCCCCCATAAAGACAGTTCTAATAATTTCCTACAATTGGTTTTAACTCTTAAGAATGCATGGAAGGATATAAAGTAGTCAAAAGGTCTGAAATTTAAATAGGTCTGAAATACAAACATCAATATCTATGTTACAAAAATTGTTCATATTTTCCCTCCAAGCGATATTACAAATACATACTTACAAAGGCAAGAAATGTTTACAAATGTAAAACATGATTAAAAAGGAGAAAAATTAATTGCTCATAAGTTCTAAGGAATGCACTAAAAGATCTGTATAATCACCAAAATGTAACTAGCATTACTTCAACATTCAAGGCCACTATCAAAAAATGATTAAAGTTATAATACCTGGAGCATTTGCATCAATTTTGGGTGTTGTTCCAAAAGCTGGCGAAGTCTTTCTTGATCACTCAATAGAGCCTGATTGACAATAACAAAGATTTCAATTTACTGAAGGTGACAAAGAAAATATCTAGAAAATATCCACTTTTTGAATAAAGAAAATATCCAAATATGTATACATACCTGAATAGCTTCAGGAGAACTAAAATATTGTTGTAGTGTCAACCCCGACTCTTGCTGTTGAACATTTTCAACCTGTTGATGATGATATTGTGGGTGAACATGTTCCCCTTGTTCATGGTGTTGTTGCTGATGTTGTTCCTGATGCTGGTGTTGATAATAGGATTGCTGGGCTTGCTGCTGAAGTGGGTGTGGATGCTGCTGCACACTTTGTGCTGGATAATTTTGCTGCACTTGTGGTGGTTGTGGCTGAAATTGTACATGCTGTTGATTTATTGATGACTGAGTATGAGTTTGTGGTCTCTGTTCCAGTGGTTGCTGTGGCTGAAAGGGGGGGCGTGGTTGCTGAGGAGGCTGAGGTGGAGGTGGACGGGGTGGTTGTGGTGGTTGAGGAGGCTGTCGTGGTTGGAGAGGCAGCTGTAATGGCTGAGATGGCAGGTGTGGTTGCACATGTTGGGGATGAGTTTGTTGGTTCAGTCCCTGCTGTTGAGCTGAGACACTGCTGGGAAGGTTTCCTGGCAATGTCGTAGGCCTACCAGGAGGCAAAGGAGGTACAAAAGCAGGAGGTAAAGGATGAGACTGGGGGGCAGAACTTTGACCCGCACTGGATGTAGAAAAGCTTCCAAATACCTTATCACCAGAGGATGTTGGTGGAGGTAGTGGGATAGCTGGATTAGCCTGAAAATACATACCAGATACAGGATGAACAGTTGAAGTTTGTGGAGACGCTTGCACAACTGGAGAGGCAGAAAATGGTGGAGGTGTGGGAGGAAGAGGCGGAGGAGGTCTTGCTGAAGCAATGGTCTCATCGGACATTCTAGCAGTAGTTGAGACACTAGCCCATGGAGTTGTTGAAGTGTTGACACCAGATACTGTATCAAAAATAGGGCGAGGAGGGGTGGCTGGGGCAACGGAACCATAACTAGCTGGTCGTTGATGTTCTGGATGGAACTGTACAGGTGGAGGTGGACGAAGAGGAACCTCTAAGAGAGAACGAGTACTAGATGGAGGTAATGGTGGTGCTGCACTGAAATTCATGCTGCTGCCTATCCCTTCCATATAGTAATCTTTTGGAGCTGTTGGTTTTTGATCTCTTCCAGGCAATGGTGGAACTGCACTATTTGCAGCCGAGTCAAATGCCTGGAAAGGTGAACCTGAAGGGAGAGGAGGCTGGACATCTCTTGTGGAATGTATGTAAGGAGATGCATGGCTGGGACTGGATTCCACCATTTGAGGAGTTAAACCAGAAGGAACTGTCGGAGGTGGTGGCAAAGGTGGCAGTGGTGGTGGATGTAAATGGCCTTTCTGTTCAAAATGGGGCTGGGTTACAGTTAACATCGAGCCAGTACCAGCCTGTGGTTGAGTGGATCTGTTATGAAGAACAGGGAAAGGCATAGGCCCCTGTTCTCCTGCTTGCATTACTCCCGATACAGATCTTTGATCGTAAAATTGCATTGTCATCTCTGGGGGTTTAGATGTAACAGGTGTCTCATAGCAATTAGATGTTATGGGCATCGTATTTGGTATTCTGTTATCAAATTGCTCCCGAGGGAATGGCGTTTCTCCACTTGCACTTTGCTTTCCTTTTCCTTTATCTGGAGTAAGGCTTCCATGCCTGAGAATCCCACCCTCAGATTGTGTAACAGGATCTTTAGAAACTGGGCCTACAGAATTGACACCTTCAACTGTGTCCATTGTTCTTTCCTTGCTCACCTGAATAAAACGTGAAGAACTGCCAGTATTAATTTCTGCATCATCAGCAAGAGAGTCAGGTGAATTCTCTTCAGGTAAGTTCACCGGTTGAGATGGCAAAAAGTCATCAGACTGTGGGAACTGCAACATGTCTTCTGATTCAGAAACAACGTCCAACTCGATATTGATTTCCTGTAAGTCATCTTCAAGGTGAGACTTCATTTCTCTAGATTTAGTATTTTTATCAACACTGCTCTCAGTCTCAGGTGGCAGTGTCTGCACAGGTTTTTGCAAGTCTCCACCAGCTGAAGCTACCGGCTGTTGGCGTTCCCGTTGTCTAGCCATAAATTCATCCACATGAATAGATGGTGGTCTACCACCAGTAGACCCTCCACGCTGAACTGTAACAACATTGGAGCTGCTACTCATACCATCATTGTTTCTCTCTCTTGCAACATAATCATCAACATGCATAGAAGGTGGTCTACTAGTATTAGGTTTGCGCTGCCGAAATGTGTCTCTCCTAGTTGGACCAGATGAGGATACAGTTGCACCTCCTGTACGAACAAATAAGCTAGTGGCTGTGGTTTCTGCCCCAGCTCCTGACCCAATGCCATCTACTCTCTGACGCCTATTTGGGCCATCCACTGAAGCCGATTTTCTCTTTAATGAAGGTATGGGCAATGCAGGCCTATCTGGTGAAGAATCTGGGCATTCCCACATAAATTTATCTGCAAGACTCCCTACGAAATAAGAGTCATCAATTGTTTCAATACTCTGGACTGATTCTTTGGTTTTTTCATTAGAGAGTGCTGACTCTTTTTCAATCTTCATTAGAACTTCTGGATTAATAGATAAATGGGGTGGCAATTCCCACAATGGAACTGTAAGCTCGCTTGCAGAAGATGAAAGCTCTTTTTTTGGTACTATCTCTGACAGCTGAATTATACTTGTAGGTTTCTTTAACAAACGAAGCATTGCTCTGACAGCTGTTCTAGTCTGCCATCACAAACTATTAGTTAGTAGAAAGAAACAAAGACGAGAAAGAACTAAAATAAAATGAAACATGCTTAGAGAAACACATTATCTTCAAGGTCTGTTACCTGCTCTAAGGTAGTCCTTGTGTGCAAGGGAACATCTGTGCTAGGGCCATTTATTTTCTTATTAAGAAGGTCCATCATGTCGGACACATATTTCAACTTTTCTTCAATTTGATGTTCTGATGACCCAAAATCAAGCCCAAAGAGAGACTTCAAGGCTACAACACCGTGTGTACTGCATGTTTATCCATTGGCATTATGGATTATGAGTATCCAGCAATCAAGAAAAAACAGTTAATTATGAGTATCCAGTAATCAAGAAAAAACAGTTAACTAGCTCATGCAGGAATCTACATAGCACATACTGCAAAGATTGATAGTCTATGAGGTGTATTTGACATAATAGCAAACATGTGATGCAATCCAGATAGCACATAGTGCAAAGAGATGCAACAGAAAACATGTGATATAAACTATGTTACTAGGATCCGGATACGGATACGGATCCGGATTCGGATACGGATACGCCAGATTTTTGAAAAGCCAGGATCCGGATACGGCGGGGAAACGCCACGTACAAAAAATATAATAATATTTTATTTTTTTTAATAAATAATTTGAGTTATTTATGAATAACTAGTTTACTAACTAAACTAAA
>JASDQU010369048.1:10693-22150 GCA_032191745.1 Picea mariana
ACCAACCCTGGTTTGACAATTTAGTGTATCAGGTCACTTAAAAGCTTCAATTTAGCAGCCTGACAGAAACCCCATCCCCAAGGAAGACCACTTACTAGGGCACAATGTCTACCACCAAGGTGAAGGAGGGAAAACAAAATAATTTCCATGCATATATCATGAAATCTAGATCAATCTAAGATACAACATACTCAAATTCCTTAAATATTGAAATGATTCTCTCCATAATACTGACTTGTACCTCATGGACCAAGACCTATTGCTTTCTGGAAGCCAACTGATGTGGTGGATGCCCATATGAAAATCTACAACCTCTGTGGTGGTGAGAAAGGTCTTCATCTATGCAAAAGGATATTGTTGGTCATGTAATATCTCAGTACTCCATATTTGCAACCTGAGGGCCTCGAGACATAATCTCCTTAGTTATCCACAAAATGGGGATAACATCTGGCTCCTAATTGGGGACATGTGCTCGTTGTATAGTGCATGAGAACTGCAAGATCTCCTGGTAGACCTATGCCTACCAAAAACTCAAACAAACGGATCAGAGCATCTAGGGTGGTGTTATCACCCTTCATCCATATATATATAGAAATCCAAAATAGAAACTAGTCTAGAAAAGACAAATTTTGATGTTTTTTTCAAAAATTTCTAAGCTAAGCATGAAATCAATATGCAAGTAGAGAAAAATGAAAATGAAATGCATCTAAACTAGTATGAGAAATCAAGATGCAAATGCAGGGGAAAGCAAGATGACTTACCTACTTTCCTGGGGCATGGGCCCTGAAGAAGTCATGTGACCTAGATGTAAGGTTGGAGAAGAGATCCATCCACTAGTAATGACTTCTTCCTCCTATCTAATGCTCCAATATAGTACCTTTCTGTATCAGAATTATTCTTGATTATGTAAGGGTCAAGCCATGAGTTGTTCTCTTTCTGGTCATATCTAGGCTTGCCCTTTATTTTGTCCCACATGAGTGCAAGAATTCATTCATTAAAATTGACGCAATGTGTATTTTCAATGTATGGAGGTTCTATGCAGACTGTCTCTTTGATGATCTCTACATGTTTCTCATCTTCTTTTTGCAAAATCCGGATAGACACCGACTCCTTCCCATGGTATTTTGAAATTTTCTTCTTATCTGTCCATGGAAGAAACATTTCTATGGAATATTCCTATATGAAGGGTAGTTCATATGGATCATACTCAATAACCTATGGAGGCATATCATAGTAGAGTTCATTGACATAATTAGGGCCCCTCAGATCCATCACATGTGTATCATTCTTTTCCATGTTGTGTAATATTTCATACGTGCTATCACCAATGGAAATATATGCATGTGTAAGGCTCATGCTAAGAAAAATCCCAAGGGTTGAGGACTAGGTCCTCAACAAGACCATACCCCAAGCATCCAGAACATCAATCACTAATATGTCCATGAGGATGTTGATATGTGGAAAATCAATCAGAGATACCTCAACGTATTTGCACACCCCAAAGACATCGAATCTTTGTGAATCAATACCACATACATTGCCATAAGGTTAGGTTCTCTTCAAACCAAGTTGTTCCATAAAATTTAATGACATGACATTTGTTGAGGCCCCTAAATCGAGATACATATTGTTCAATATGATGGGAGGATCTTCCTTCTTGGTTTGAACCTATAATACTTTCAAAACTTCCCTTTTTACAGAAGGGATCTTACACATCTCTGTCACTGGGACCATCATATTCAGTTTTCCAAACATGCTTGCAACATTTATATTTAACTAAATACCATTTGTAGGAGTTGTCTTAGTAAGAAACTCACATACTAATTTGAAAATAGAAGGCTGACTTGTTATTCTATGCAAGCACCCTCTACTTCATTAAAATAAACTTTACAAGACCTTGCTTCATGTGTTAAAATATGCAAGATAAACTTATGTATTAAGTTCATGTGTCTTCTTGTAAATGCTTATGTGTGAGGATATGTTCTTTTAAATGGTTATATATTTACTTTCAATAAATACACAGCAACATAACTTGCAGCAAATAAACCATCAAACTCACAACAAGAACAAGATGATAAAGGATTTCACCCCCCTCCGGGCTACATCTCCTTGAGCCTCCATCAATGGACTTGGCTCTCTGGGATTAATTTGTCAAAAGTTATTTTACAATATGCTTCTCAACTCCAATGGAAAAATAGACTGCACCATTGATATTAGAACACATAAAAACCCCAAAAATGACTAATAGAACTCTGAAAACGGATCATGGCTCATCCGGGCATGACCTCTTCTACATGTGGCCATAAGCTTCCCTGAGCTTCTCTATGGAAAAAACACCTGTAAAAGTCCTCAAAATCATATGAAACCTATCCCAATGTGTTCAGAGCATAAAAATTATCCAAAAATGATTATTCAATCACAGAAAACAAGCATAGGCTCACCAAAACATGTCCTCGATCAATGAGGGCTTCAAGCTCCCTGGAGCTTCCCGAAACTTCAATGGTGAAAAAACCACATAAGAAGTCTTCAAATGGCCTTGATAATAGTTCCAATGGATTCAGGATGTCCAAAAACCCCTAGCTGGGCTTTTACGGCACCTCAATCGGCCAAAAAATGAGAAAGTTAGGCCTCCTGCCATTCTCTTCCTTCAACCTTGCTGAAACTGGTTCGCCAAAACGCACCTCTGTGTGCTTGAACCAAGAACACGCCCCAAAATGTGTGTTTAAACCCAGCACACGTGCACAACTGAATAACTGTGCAAACTGTAGGACGGTTAGGGCGCCTCCAGCCCCTAACCGCCTAGCACCTGGGCACGTGGACAATTACAATATGACCGCGCACATTATAAAAAGGGGCTCCGTTTATAGACAAATAAGGCCACGACACATGGTGGGTCGTTTGAACCGTTCAAACCACAATTTAAAAACCCCGCGTGCATATAACATGGTCATATGTACAAAGGCATAGAACCAGGGATTTAACCGTTTACAATATCCGCGCGCCTCCGATATACAATGGGTCATATGATTAAAACATATAAAACCGCGGCTAAACATTTAAAACCCCACGCTCCAACCATTACATTGGTCACGCTCCATTATATATATATATATGTGCGTGCATTTACACATGCAATGGATTTTGTAATATAACCGCGGGTCATATGTGTAACATAATGGAACCACAGGTCGGGGCTAGGCCCCGGCCCGACCACCCACCATAAATTACAATATGCTAATTCAAATATAATCAAACTCGTATACATTACAAGGACTATGGTAAGGCGCATTGGCAAAGTGGAGTTTGCAAAGGCTTTGGTAAAGGGGGAGGTCACCGGTTCGAATCCGATTGACTACACAAACTTTTGATTAACAAACCAAGACCAATAAAGGGGTGCCACGTGGCAGCCCATGACTGGGCCACGTGGCACCACACCATTTGCCGAAAATGATGCCACATGTCACAACACGATTCGCCCAGATGTCAGCCAATCCAAAAATTCCACATCACCTCTACTATGTCATCGTACGGCCGCCACATCAGCGTACGATCATGCCACGTCAGCATCTGTACGGACTACACAATCAACATCCATTTTTTTTCCTGTTTGACGATCCAGACAGATCGCGATATCTCTCGCTCCCGACGTCCGTTTGAGACGAAACGAGTTGCGTTGGGTTCATGATGACGAGGGATACACTCACATTCATTTTGAGGCAATTCCGAGAACGTTTATTTTTGAGCTAAAATTTGACCCCTGGTCCAGATTTTGATCACATATAAGAGGTGGAGGTGGTCAAGCCACCTTCTCTATTGATGGAAGAGGAGTATCAGGCTATGATAGAGGGCCTAAAGATTTATTTTTTCTAATGTAGTTCAGATATTCCCTCCTCCTTAATTCCTTCTTTTGATCATCTATTAATTGATTCAAGTCCTAGAGTCTCCCCTCTATTTCTCCTCTTCTTCAGGATTCATTTATCTGTTATTGGGTAACTTGTTCCTCTTGGAAAGTGAAAATTATATCAATGAAATTCATATCATCAAGATAATCTTCATCTCATCGGGGACATTCATCTTATCTATGGGGTTCTTGGCATGGGAGGCACCAAGCTTCTACATCAACTGTCTCAACTAGTCTCAAAGTATATGGGGCCTTTTCCTCCTATTGAGGCATTGGTTTCCAACCTATAGCATCTCTCTATAGTATGGAAAATTGAGGTCTGGGAGAAGATTGATTTCTTTCCACTGTAGTCATATGGCTCATAATTTGATTCTGCACCTCAATAAACTGAGTATTCATATGGTCTATTTTTTTAGTTAAGAGAGAAATCGGATCAAGAGAACTGTTGTTGGAAACATTAGTCTTTGCTTCTCCTTTGACACGAGGGTAGTGAAAAGTTTCCACCCTTGAATCAAGGATATTTTATTCAATATCGACACTGTACTCCTTGGCTTCTGCCAATGATGTGGGATTTTTGTCTTTCAGAATGAATTGAAACTACCCTTCAAAAGAATTCTTGTAAAGGAGACGAATTGATGATGCAGTGGGAGGGAAATCTGTTGGAATTTGATTGTACAGCCTATCAAACCTAGTATTGAATTCCTTTACCATCTCATTCTCTTTTTTCTTTATTTGATTAAACTGAGCCCCAACTGTCCCACCATCTTCCTTTGTTGACCAACTATTCTTGAATAAGTTTGCAAAAGCTTCGTAGGACGTGAAATGATTGTCAAGGAGTCCTTTGAACCAATCAAGGTATTTTCCGGTCAATGATGAAGAAAATAAATTCATGGCCACATATTCATGCTCAATGCCTACATTTTCCATGTTCCAACACATGAAATAAATATGGTCCTCAGCAATTATCACATTATTTCCTGGGAATTTTGGCAACCACTTGTTGACTTATTTTGGCATGGTATTAGGGTATCCTTGGATGTTGGACATGTTGAGAGGTTTGTAGAGGTCCTTTTCCCAAGGGTGATACATTGGATCAAGAAGAAGGGTACTATGGAAGATGGTTTTAACAATGGGAGATTTGAGAGGAGACCTTCTTTGGTAAACCTTAGAAGGCTTGAACCTCCCAGGGGGGAAAGGTTTGGGAAAAGAAGGGTTATGGGAAGGTGGATTCGTCGGATGAGATTCAATATGAGCTCATCAAGAAAGGTGGAAAGGTAACGTCCCTTGGGTGGATTCACCGAGAAAGTTAAGGGAAATTCTTTGGGATAGATTTCCAAAGTGTCGTTAGGGTTTCGAAGAGGATTCAAAATCCTCACCGGAAACAACGCCAAAATGTTATCGCACAAGTTGTAGGTTGGAAAAATCTTGAACCAACCACTAAATGGAAACAACTAAGAGGTCACCTACCCACTTTCACCTTAGGCAGGTGTCCCCGTCACTTTAGAGGTGAGTCAGTCACCTCAAGGGGGGAATCATGGTGACCCTAGGGGGGATGAGATGAAGATGGATAAATATGGATATGAAGTCCCTATAGGTAAAATATAAATGGTATGAAGGTATTGAAATGAATTCTTGGGAAGATCCAAGGGTTTCCAAGTATATTGAGTAATCTACAAATGGTGAAGTACCTGCCCGAGACACAAGAAAAACAAGCATATGTTGTAATATAATCAATTGGAAAAGCAAGTTATGCTTGTTGTCTCTAATAGAAGGTGTTAGTAAAAATTTATATCGGCAATAAAATTACACCATAAGATGCAAAATAAATGCTATAGATAAAGTAGAAGATACAATAGAAAGACTAGTTAAAGACTAGCTAAACTCAAGATAAAAGACCAAGATTCTAACATGAAAAGATAAGGTTGTTGTAATTAACACTTTTCTGCAGAAAATTATATCAGCCTTATGGATGGAACATTCAATGTATTACAGAAAGAAAATCATCGATTTAAAACCCTCCAAACTTTGCCAAAAAGTGCACTAGACCAAGAAGAGTAAGTGTGCAAAATTTGGGCAAATTCCAATTGTTCCTTAGGGAGTTATTCAAGCAAATGAGTTAGGGTTTCTGCAGCCCTAATGGATAAATATGCAATTTTATAACAGAAAAAGGAAGTACCCCTTTGATGGTTACACCCTTGTGGTTGTGAGGTTCCCAAGGCACAAGGAACACAATCCAAGTTGCAAGAAGTAAAAATGACAAGAAATCATGTTTCCCAATGCAATAATTTGTTTCTCCAATGCAAGACTAGTGCCTTTAGTTATGGGTTAATGGGTTCAAGAAGAAAGAGCTAGGGTTACTAACTCCTTGGGGGTGTAAATGCTCTTACTTCCCAAGGCAAGTAACCTAGCTAGGGTTTGAAAATGAGGGGTGTAAATCCTCTTACTTCCTCAACTAAACCCTTGCAAACAATCTTGATAAAGTGATGGAAACTAGGATATGGGTGTATATCCTTATACTCCCTATATAGACTTGGCCAAAACAACCTTACTGGAATCACAAATGATAATAACAAAGTAGAGAGACCATACCATTCAAGAAAAATATTTTACATGCCAAAGTAAACCTCCAAAAAATCAAGAGAATTGCCTTCTAGAGATAACACACCATCATCATCATCAAACCATAACCAAAAATCATTATTCCATAGCACAAGAGGCAAAATACTCCAAGTGTAGTGAAAATTTAATACCAAGTACTTCTCACAAGAGGGAGAGTTATGTAAAAATGAGATCTTATGATCTCTTATTTATACAAAATGCCACTAAGAGAGTTTGTCCACATAATTAAGGGTAAACCGCAAGAATTGGGGTAAAAAACCCTAATCTTGCCCCTTTTACAAATCAATATTAAACAATTCGTTTAAATTTCACTTTTGCACAAAGAAAAACCCCAGTTCATATCGATGTCACCCCTTTAGGGGAAGTTTTGGCACTAGGAGGAGGTCATTGGTGATGGAGCATAGTGGAAAGGCTTCCCAAAGCCACATGTCAAGCATCAAAACTACTTCCTTAATGATCAAGTCTCAAGCCCCTTCAAAACTTCCTTATGCCAATGCATGTCACCTCACCACGAAGCCCTAACCCCCCTAGGTGACGTCATGCCTCTAGAAGTGATGTTTTACCTCTCCTAGGAAAAATGTTCGGCATGTGGGGGCTAGGTTCAGGGATGATTTTAAGGATGGAAATTTATATTAAAGTGTAGAAACATGGGCTAATCTTACTAGTCCTTAATATGCAAAATGTAAAATGTTTGGCAACAATTTTGTAAAAATATTCAAATTTCTAAGGATTTTATATACTTTCTATAAAATTTTGGCAATTTTTAAGGTAAAATAATTTTATTCTATGGAATTTGGGCGAATTGTTTTTAGAAAAAATGGAAATTGGTGAATCGTTTTTTGGGAAAAACCATGTAAAATTAGCCCATTTGAGAAATTTAGCCCCTAAAATAATCTATGGCTAGGTTATGTCATCCAAGTC
This sequence comes from Picea mariana, assembly GCA_032191745.1. NCBI lineage: Eukaryota > Viridiplantae > Streptophyta > Pinopsida > Pinales > Pinaceae > Picea > Picea mariana. Next base: position 18,135 of record JASDQU010369048.1, read on the forward strand.
ATCTTCTAGGACTTCCAAGTTTGATCTTTCTCATCCGGAATGTGGGCCCTTGGCATCCACCTGTGAGCTTCAAGTCCCATGGAATCCCAAGATAGGCTTATTCTTCCAAAATTGTCCACCAACTAGGTCCTGCAAAGACAAATGAGCATGCCGGCCTCTAAGGATATCAAGCTATAACATCATGATAAGTGAATCTAATCAATAAATGAGCCACCTAAGCATGTACATCAAAGATCACTATGTCAAACAATTAAGTGCTCAAAGACATTATGTGACTTGTCAAGATTGAATATGGGAGAGTTGACAAGGTGTCCTATTGGGTGGATCTTCTCCTAGGTCAAGGAGAGTTTCCAAGAGATCACTCTCTAAGCCATGTAAAGTGGGTGAAGTGGTTAGGGTCAAGACTCAATGGGAATAGGGTTCATGACATACAATAGGTCGTAGTGTCTCAATCATGGGTGCCTTTGTAGAGGGTGTGTGGTACCTTCGTCAACAATGAAACTTTTCCAAGCCCATCATTTTTCCATTCTTTCATTCTTTCATAAATTTAAAGAAAGGTTGAAGGCCACTTCCCTAGCATGGTGTCCAGATAATGGAAATGTCACCCACAAACACCTAGTGGAAATGAGAAGGTTGGCTCGTGATGAGACCCCCTTTCTCTCAACCATGCAACTGAGAGCCATTACCCTGGCTTGGTGACCAAATGGTGGTAATGTCATACCACTATATATTCATGGACATGATAGGCCGACTCGTGATGAGACATTCTATCCTCCAACTAACCTTTTAAGCATTCTTAATCATATTTTATCGTGGATCCCCCTTTTCTCGAAGATAAGCATTTCATTTCTTTCTTGGGTGATCCTTGCATGAATCATCTAGAAGTTTCATGCATAGGATTTTATCTTTTACCCAACATCAATCCCTCTGGGCCTTCAACCCCTTCTTCCGATAGAATGAGGGACAACCCCTTCTTGGGTCAATACACCCTAAAATCCCAAGAGATAAGAAAATGGGTGGAAATAGTGATGGAAAGTGGCAAGTATGGTCAGGAATGATACGATGGATCTTCAAAGCAGTTCCTAGTAGCAAACTCGTCCCCAAGGAAGACCAATTTATAGGGAACAATGTCAACCACCAAGGTGAAACAGGGAAAAAGGCATAATGTCTAAGCATATATCATGAAATCTAGAGAAATCTAAGATACAACATACTCAAATTCCTTAAATATTGAAATGATTCTCACCATAATACTAACTTGTAACTCATGGAGCAAGGCCTACTACCTTCCAGAAGCTAGCTGATGTGGTGGATTCCATTTAAAAATCTGTGACTTTTGTGGTAGTGAGAAGGGTCTCCATCTGTGCAAAAGGATATTACTGGTCATGTAGTCTCTCGGTACTCCATATATGCAACCGGAGGGACTCAAGACATAATCTCCTTAGTTATCCACAAAATGGGGATAACAGTGTGTATGGAGTAGTATCCTGCCTCACTATACCACACTTCTTACATAATTCTTTGAATTCATTTCCATAGAATTCTCCACCATTATCTGTCCTCGGTACCTTTTTTTTCTTCTTTATCTAATTTTCTACTAGAGCCTTAAACTCTTTAAATTTATCAAATACCTCAAATTTCTTCCTAAAAAAATAATCCATGTGTTCCTTGAGAAATCATCTATGAATGAAACATAATACACAAATTTACCTAATGATGGAACACACACAACTCCAAACACATCATTGTGTATCAACTCTAGGACCTCCTTTTCTCTTGTAGCACCAGATATGAATCTTACTCCATTTTGTTTACCATATATGAAATGTTCATCGAAATCAAAATCCAGGGGGCAATTAGACATACCTTTAATCATACCTTTACCATGTAGTGTTTGAAGGCCCTTTTATCCAATATGTTCTAGTCTTTGATGCCATAGCATGGTCTTCTTTCCATGAAGAGTACACATCATGTCTTCTTTATCTCTCTACTCAGGGACAATAGAAATGTTACAAGGGACAATAGAAATGTTACACCCACCAGTATAAATTCTTCCCAACAACTTGTACAAAATTCCACATCGAACTCCCATCATCAACACCATTGCTCCTTTGACCATCTTTCAAGTTCCCTTTCCCAATAAAGTATCCACACATGCATCATCTAACTTACTTACAGATATTAGTCTCCTTGCTAGATCTAGAATGTGTAGAAATATAGAGATAGTTCTAATCCTTCCATCTTTCAACAACAACTTAACCCTTCCACATCCCATGATTTTGGTTGTCGAGTCATCTCCTATGATCAGGGGATCAAATTTTGCTCAATTTTCAAAGTGCTCAGAATGCGACGAAAATAGTGCCATTGCGTCCGTCTCGTTTTCCTGATTCCAGCGGTATATTTACTTTGTCAAATGGACGTCGTATGAAGAAGATATCGTGATCTGTTCGCCAAGCCAAACAGGCAAAAATTTGATGCTGACTGTACCTGTTCGTACAGTCCGTATGGTGATGACGTGGCAGTTGTCTATTGGTTGATTGCTAGCGATTCGAATGTTGACACGTGTCTGGTTGGTGGCAAATGATATGAGGACACGTGGCCCAATCCATGGGCGCCACGTGTCCCCCTCATTATTTGGTTTATGTGTTATATAAAATGTAATGGGAGTCCACGGGGTTCGACCTCGGGACCTCCCCTACTATGTAAAGACTTCACAACTTTCCGCTAACCACTATGCCGGCCTTGTTCCTTGTTTCATATATCCACGCGCATATATTTAAACTTGATTGTTGTATTCAATGGAAAGGGGGGCGGGTCGGGGCTTAGCCCCGACCCATGGTTTCATTCCACAACATATGACCATTGTAAAAGCCAAATCGCGCGCGAATTGTAATTGCATACCATATATACCATATGTTATATTGTATTAAACATATGCGCGCGGGGTTTGAACCATAACCAATGGTTAAATGCGCGGGGTTATAAACCGTGGTTTTGTTATATGCTGGTGGATTAAAATGCATGGGAGTTATACGGTTTGAAACGAGAATAACGACTTAACCACTCATTTGCCTAGCGTGCGGTCATATGCGCCATACGCCCAGGTGCCGAGGCGATTAGGGGCTAGCGTACCCTTAACCGTCCTATGGTTTGCACCGTTGCGCGGTTGCATACGGGACTGGGTTTTTGCGCTTAAATGAGCATGTGAGCTAGGTTCAAAGAAAGGGGTGTGAATTGTAGAACCAGAGACAACAAGCCTGAAGAGGGAGACTTCCAGGAGGCCTAACTTCTTCATTTTTCGACCGATTGAGGTGCCGAAAGAGCCCAGACAGGGGTTTTGGGACGCTGGGAAGCCATTGGAGCAGTCGGTTTGTCATTTTGAGCATTTTAAGACATGTTTTTGAGCACTTTTTGAGAAATTAATAATAATGATCCATTGGAAGCTGGACCAGGAGATGTCGCCCATAAGAGGGGTGAAATCCTTTGTCAATTGTTGTGCTTATGTGTTTATGTTCAATGATTATGCTGCTGTCTATGTGTAATTTGCATAAGTAATCCTTTAATTTATGTGTTGAAAACTGATCCTTTTTCTTTAAACACATAACATTCACTTGCAATAAGTTTTCAAGTTTTTCAAGTCTTCTTCATTTTTAGATCAAGTTGGTATCAGAGCACTGGTTTTGAAGACTTAATTGTTTGCAAGTTTTGTTTCTGATGCTCACAAGGTTGAAACTCACAAGAGGAGAAGGCCAACTTGTGGAGCCAAGTTCTTATCTGACAAGGAGGAAGCAATTTCATTCACCACAAGTTGCAGAGAGACATTCACCAAGCATGGCTCATGCAGAAAGTCATGAACGTGTTCCGGCTGAAGAAGAAGATCTCAGACATGCTGTCATAGAGTTGAGAGATATGATGAAGATCTTGATGGAACAGAACATAATGTCGCAGGGTGAAGGCTCCAACCCTTCAATGCATAAGGGAGGTGGTGGTGACAAAACTCCAGGCAGAAATGGAGG
>JASDQU010369049.1:0-11473 GCA_032191745.1 Picea mariana
CACTACCATTTTGAATTGATCTGCAATAGACCAAAAATAACCAATTAGAAAGACATTTCATCAACAAAACAATAAAAATTTGATCCTACAGACTTAGCTACAAAATCATCTGATTCTGTAGCTAGTCTAAAATAGCATACAGGATTAGATAGAGATCAAATGAAATCTTTTTAATTTTCTTTCAATAAACATTGAAAAACGAATCACTAATGGTTCAAGTAAATTTATCATTCAAATCAAACAAAATCGAAAGAGATGCAATCGAAACAGGGTAAGAATGTTCTGTTTTCTCTTTTTTTTAGTTGCCATAAAATCGGGTCAAATCATAACCAGAATGTTTCATTTCCAAATGAAATTTACAGCGAATCATATCGTATAAGATACGATGTAATACAATCATAATCAAACACAGTCATAATCGATTTGTTACGACTGTAACAATGTGCATAAGATTCGTGTTGTTTTAATCAAATACCAATATGGAAAGACTGTTATGGTTATTGTCAAATAAAACCTTCATAACAGCATCAACCAAACTTTGCCATAGACTTTGATCGCTGAGCATTATACAGTCAACAGACATGACCAAAATAATGATCACAATCATTGAAACCAATCGTGACTGAGTCAAATATAGAAACAAATCGCAATCCTGGGTGTAATCACTTTCGTTCCCCAAATCAAATTTAAACAATATATTTGTTGCAATATGAATCGAGCTGATAACACGGTCAAACAATGTGAATCGATTGGTTGGATATAATAGTTATGATTCGTATATATTCGCAATTTGGTTATGCATTAACAGAATGGTATTCGAATTAGTAGAAAAAGACATGGAATATAACATCACAACAGTTAACCATTATTGCCAACCATATCGTATAGAATATAACCAATTCGAATCGAAACATTGACTGTGTTCGAAATTGAAATACCAGAAACAGCCTGTGTTTAGAAAAGATATTAACAACTTCAATAAGCAACAGAGTATTCAATGCAAGCTGAATCGAAACAATCAAATCCATACCACGATTAATCGAATCAAAGCTAAATCCAATCAAAACTAATCCGGGAAACGAAATTCGATTAATCAAAACAAAAATATGCATATAGTGCACGCTTATGTGTCAAAGCAAATCCACGCTGTAAACAGAGCTAAGAGTTTGTCATATAAACAAGTGATAGTCATACCAGTGAGGCTGCTCGAGCTATGCCAATTTTGAATTGACGACTGCTGTAGCCGACTCCACATTCTTAAACAAAATAGAACCTGTTGTTCACTGTTTCTTATCAGTGGATTGCAATTTACCCTTTTGACTGGTGAGCCTCGCAACTTGATCCTCCAGAGCATGAATTCTGGACTGCAGCATTGGCACATCGAGGTAATACCTTTCTAACCACGAGCCACACTGATCACATGGTGGAGCAGCCAGTTGAGGTAGAGCAGGGGAGGGTTTTCACAAGTCACCGGGGGTTTCACAAGGCAGTTTAATGTCTGGGAAATTAGGGTCATTTTGCAAGCAAGGTGGTAGGTTTTTGACAAATTCGTATGCGGGTTTGTCACACAGACCTTCAGAATAGGGATACTCACTTGGCAGGTAACGTTCCACCTCTGAGTCAGAATCTTCACTCACCATGATAGGGTCAGGAAGTTTTGGTTTGTTTCTCACCATGCGAGAGATTAATCGGGCGTTCTTTTTGCCTTTAGAATTCACAGTAGGTTTGGCCTTAGGCCTTTTAGCCACGGGTTTAACATTTTCGACATCCTTGGTGACAGAGTTGGGTAGGTCGATGGGTGAGTCGGGTAGGGGTTTAGGTAAAAGAGCACTGTAAGGCACAGGGGGAACAGACTTGCTCTCGCTCACCACAGGTTTGTCAACCTGTGGTGGGCTTAAGTCCTCAAAATTATTGCGAATAAGAAAATCATTCCAACAGTCTCGGTGTAACCCCAAATGACAAACAACAAGTATTTTAATTAACCCAAAGTGAAAAAGGCTGCTATCGGCCTGATTTCGTTTGTATCCTTTAGACATTTTAAACAGGCTCCTATGCAAGTAATAAGGCATGTTAAGCTCATAGCCCATGAAAACCATAAGTAACCGAAGGTGGTACAAGAAAACGAAACCATACCGGCCCTCACAGGTGATAAACTGCTTGGTTATCATCAGCAAGTCATGCCAACGTTGCTTGAGCATATTTGTGGGCAAACCTTTGTCACAGGAGCTCACCCTTCGAGAATGGAAGAGCAATGTCCACGGGACATCTTCCACTTTGCAATTTTTTGACCATTTCTATCCAGTAGCAGGCAGACCAGTAGCTAAACTGAGAAATTGATCGTCAATTTCTAATTGCACATCCCCAACCTTGGCTCGGCAGCCATCAAAGGTTAATACGAATTGTCGAGCCACGCAAGGGTTGAAACCATCAAACTTTTGTATGAACGGGAGCCATCCAAATTCTTCAAGGTCACTGTAAGCACCGTCGAACATCAACAATGCCTGGCCACCATTGGGTTCATCCCTCACGACCGGGGCCATGGTGCGGGCGCATGGTAGGGTTTGGATTGAACACAACAATACACAGGAGCAAAAATCGTTTGGGCTAACAGCTGTGAACGATGAAAGGGGAAACAAATTAATGTGCGCGTGCGAGGGTGGTGGGATTATCACCGCCATGCAGCATAGTAATGGCAAAGTACAGCGCTGTTCAATCAATCATAACATCATTCAAACCATAATATTCGGCCAACCCAAGAATTAAACGGTGGATGATATGTCAATGCGCCAATGTATTGTTTGAAACCATGAACGTTCAATATAAAATCAAACCCAAAGTTAAATGTGTGCCATTGTAATAATTCAAACCATTAAATCAAAACCCAATTATTTAACCAACGCGCCATGTGTAATCAAACATTTATAAACATTGTGACCAATGATTTTATAAAATCGACAAGCTTAAGAGCTTATAATAATAAGGATCACATTATATAAAACAAAATCAACCATGACCCCTATGTAAATTAATGACTAGGCAAGTCTCCATATGCTCAATACCTTATCAGTTTAATAAAATCAAATTGCACAGTCAAAGTAAAAACGTCCGAATAGGCATAGTTTGAAAAATATTTTCAGCCACATGATAAACCAAAGGTAAAGTGCCACTCAAAATATCAATAAAAGACCATGACAGTTCAAATAACGATAGAGGAGTTTTCACGTTTTCAGTCGTGAAAACCAAATCGAGACCAATTTGCAAGTGTAGCAAAGAATGAAAATATCGTTTATTTGTAAAAAGCAACGTTAATTTGAAGTTCAGAAGACAAAGGTGTAGGCAGCTTATAGGACAATGGAAAAAATTGAATTGGCTGCCAACAACATGCTAGCTTTCCCTATGTTGGAATGATGTTATTCGAGATGTGATTGTGTTGGGGGAAAGCTAGCACATGCTAGCTTTCCCCCACATTGAATGATGTTGTTTGAGATGAGCTTGTGCTTGTTGAAGAGGGAAAACTAGCACGCGCTAGCTTACCCCCATGGTGGGATGATATTCGAGATGCGCTAGTGCTTGTGCAAGAGGGAAAGCCAGCATGCGCTAGCTTTCCCCCACGGTGGATTCATGTTGTTCGAGATGTGCTTGTGCTTCTACAAGAGGGAAATCCAACATAAACTAGCTTTCCCCCACGGTGGAATGATGTCTTTTCAAGATGCATTTGTGCTTGTTCAAGAGGGAAAGCTAGCACACGCTAGATTTCCTTGATGGTGGAATGATGTTGTTCAAGATGAGCTTATTCTTGTGCAAGAGGGAAGACTAGCATGTGAAAGCTTTCCTCCATGATAAAATGATGTTGTTCAAGATGCACTTGTGCTTGTGCAAGAGGGAAAGCTATCACATGCTAGCTTTCCCCCATGGTGGAATGATGTTGTTCGAGATGCACTTGTGCTTCTGCAAGATTGAAAGCTAGCACGCGCTAGCTTTTCCCCATGTTGGAATGATGTTATTCGAGATGTGATTGTGCTAGGGGGAAAGCTAGCACATGCTAGATTTCCCCCACATTGAATGATGTTGTTTGAGATGAGCTTGTGCTTGTGCAAGAGGAAAAACTAGCATGCGCTAGCTTACCCCCATGGTCAGATGATTTTCGAGATACGCTAGTGCTTGTGCAAGAGGGAAAGCTAGCATGCGCTAGCTTTCCCCCACGGTGGAATGATGTTGTTCGAGATGTGCTTGTGCTTTTGCAAGAGGGAAATCCAAAGCTAAACTAGCTTTCTCCTACGGTGGAATGATGGTGTTTCAATATGCACTTGTTCTTGTTCAAGAGGGAAAGCTAACACAGGGTAGATTTCCTTGACGGTAGAATGATGTTGTTCAAGATGAGCTAATGCTTGTGCAAGAGGGAAGACTAGCACGTGAAATCTTTCCTCCATGCTAAAATGATGTTGTTCGACATGCGCTTGTGCTTGTGTAAGAGGGAAAGCTAGCACGCGCTAGCTTTCCCCCATGGTGGAATGATATTGTTTGAGATGCACCTGTGCTTTTGCAAGATGGAAAGCTAGCACGCACTAGCTTTTCCCCATGTTGGAATGATGTTATTTGAGATGTAATTGTGCTAGGGGGGAAGCTAGCACACCCACAATGAATGATGTTGTTTGTGATGAGTTTGTGCTTGTGCAAGAGGGAAAACAAGCACGCGCTAGCTTTCCCCCATGGTGGGATAATTTTCGAGATGTGCTAGTGCTTGTGCAAGAGGGAAAGCTAGCGTGCGCTAGCTTTCCACCACGGTGGAATCATGTTGTTCGATATGTGCTTGTGCTTTTGCAAGAGGGAAATCCAACATAAATGCGCTAGCTTTCCCCTACGGTGGAATGTTGTTGTTCAAGATGAGGTTATGCTTGTGCAAGAGGGATGACTAGCATGTGCAAGCTTTCCTCCATGCTAAAATGATGTTGTTCGAGATGCGCTTCTACTTGTACAAGAGAGAAATCTAGAACGTGCTAGCTTTCCCCCATGGTGGAATGATGTTGTTCGAGATGCGCTTCTGCTTGTGCAAGAGGGAAAGCTAGCACGTGCTAGCTTTCCCCCATGGTGGAATGCTATTATTCGAGATGTGATTGTGCTAGGGGGAAAGCTAGCACATGCTAGCTTTCCCTCACATTGAATGATGTTGTTTGAGATGAGCTTGTCCTTGTGCAAGAGGGAAAACTAGCACGCGCTAGCTTACCCCCATGGTCGGATGATTTTCGATATGCGCTAGTGCTTGTGCAAGAGGGAAAGCTAGCATGTGCTAGCTTTCCCCCACGGTGGAATGATGTTGTTCGAGACGTGCTTGTGCTTTTGCAAGAAGTAAATCCAACATAAACTAGATTTCCCCCACAGTGGAATGATGTTGTTTCAAGATGCACTTGTGCTTGTTCAAGAGGGAAAGCTAGCACAAGCTAGATTTCCTTGACGGTGGAATGATGTTATTCAAGATGAGCTTATGCTTGTGCAAGAGGGAAGACTAGCTTGTGCAAGCTTTCCTCCATGCTAAAATGATGTTGTTCAAGATGCGCTTGTGCTTGTGCAAGAGGGAAAGATAGCATGTGCTTGCTTTCCCCCATGTTGGTATGATGTTGCTCAAGATGCACTTGTGCTTCTGCAAGATGGAAAGCTAGCATGCGCTAGCTTTCCCCCATGTTGGAATGATGTTATTCGAGATGTGATTGTGCTAGGGGGAAAGCTAGCACATGCTAGCTTTCCCCCACATTGAATGATCTTGTTTGAGATGATCTAGTGCTTGTGCAAGAGGGAAAACTAGCACGCGTTATCTTACCCCCATGGTGGGATGATTTTCAAGATGCACTAGTGCTTGTGCAAGAGGAAAAGCTAACATGCGCTAGCTTTTCCCCATGGTGGAATCATGTTGTTCGAGATGTGCTTGTGCTAGGGGGAAAACTAGCACATGCTAGCTTTCCCCCACATTGAATGATGTTGTTTGAGATGAGTTTGTGCTTATGCAAAAGGGAAAACTAGCACGCGCTAGCTTACCCCCATGGTCGGATGATTTTCGATATGCGCTAGTGCTTGTGTAAGAGGGAAAGCTAGCATGCGCTAGCTTTCCCCACGGTGGAATGATGTTGTTTCAAGATGCACTTGTGCTTGTTCAAGAGGGAAAGCTAGCACAAGCTAGATTTCCTTGATGGTGGAATGATGTTGTTCAAGATGAGCTTATGCTTGTGCAAGAGGGAAAGCTAGCATGCGCTAGCTTTCCCCCACGGTGGAATGATGTTGTTCGAGACGTGCTTGTGCTTTTGCAAGAGGGAAATCCAACATAAACTAGCTTTCCCCCACGGTGGAATGATGTTGTTTCAAGATGCACTTGTGCTTGTTCAAGAGGGAAAGCTAGCACAAGCTAGATTTCCTTGATAGTGGAATGATGTTGTTCAAGATGAGCTTATGCTTGTGCAAAAGGGAAGACTAGCTTGTGCAAGATTTCCTCCATGCTAAAATGATGTTGTTTGAGATGCGCTTGTGCTTGTGCAAGAGGGAAAGCTAGAATGTGCTTGCTTTCCCCCATGTTGGTATGATGTTGGTCAAGATGCACTTGTGCTTTTGCAAGATGGAAAGCTAGCACGCACTAGCTTTCCCCTATGTTGGAATGATGTTATTCGAGATGTGATTGTGCTAGGGGGGAAGCTAGCACATGCTAGCTTTCCCCCACATTGAATCATGTTGTTTGAGATGAGCTAGTGCTTGTGCAAGAGGGAAAACTAGCACGCACTATCTTACCCCCATGGTGGGATGATTTTCGAGATGCGCTAGTGCTTGTGTAAGAGGAAAAGCTAGCATGCACCAGCTTTCCCCCACGGTGGAATGATGTTGTTCAAGATGTGCTTGAGCTTTTACAAGAGGGAAATCCAACATAAACTATCTTTCCCCCACAGTGGAATGATGTTNAAGTTAGCACACGCTAGATTTCCTTGACGGTGGAATGATGTTGTTCAAGATGAGCTTATGCTTGTGCAAGAGGGAAGACTAGCATGTGCAAGCTTTCCTCCATGCTAAAATGATGTTGTTCGAGATGTGCTTGTGCTTGTGCAAGAGGGAAAGCTAGCATGTGCTATCTATCCCCCATGGTGGAATGATGTTGTTCAAGATGCACTTGTGCTTTTGCAATATGGAAAACTAGCACGCACTATCTTTCCCCCATGGTGGAATGATGTTATTTGAGATGTGATTGCGCTAGGAGGAAAGCTAGCACATGCGAGATTTCCCCCACATTGAATGATGTTGTTTGAGATGAGCTTGTGCTTGTGCAAGAGGGAAAACTAGCATGTGTTAGCTTACCACCATGGTGGGATGATTTTCGAGATGCGCTAGTGCCTTTGTAAGAGGGAAAGCTAGCATGCGCTAGATTTCCCCCACGGTGGAATGATGTTGTTCGAGATGTTCTTGTGCTTTTGCAAGAGGGAAATCCAACATAAACTAGCTTTCCCCCACGGTTGAATGATATTGTTTCAAGATGCACTTGTGCTTGTTCAAGAGGGAAAGCTAGCACACACTAGATTTCCTTGACGGTGGAATAATGTTGTTCAAGATGAGCTTATGCTTGTGCAAGAGGGAAGACTAACATGTGCAAGCTTTCCTCCATGCTAAAATGATTTTGTTCGAGATGTGCTTGTGCTTGTGCAAGAGGAAAAGCTAGCACGTGCTAGCTTTCCTCCAAGATGGAATGATGTTATTTGAGATGCACTTGTGCTTCTGCACAATGGAAAACTAGCACGCGCTAGCTTTCCCCCATGTTGGAATGATGTTATTCGAGATGTGATTGTGCGAGGGGGAAAGCTAGCACATGCTAGCTTTCTCCCACATTGAATGATGTTGTTTGAGATGAGCTAGTGCTTGTGCAAGAGGGAAAACTAGCACGCGCTATCTTATCCCCATGGTGGGATGATTTTCGAGATGCGCTAGTGTTTGTGCAAGAGGAAAAACTAGCATGCGCTAGCTTTCCCCCACAGTGGAATCATGTTGTTCGAGTTGTGCTTGTGCTTTTGCAAGAGGGAAATCCAACATAAACTAGCTTTCCCCCATGGTGGAATGATGTTGTGTCAAGATGCACTTGTGCTTGTTTAAGAGGGAAAGTTAGGACACACTAGATTTCCTTGACGGTGGAATGATGTTGTTCAAGAGGAGCTTATGCTTGTGCAAGAGGGAAGACTAGCATGTGCAAGCTTTCCTCCATGCTACAATGATGTTGTTCGAGATGTGCTTGTGCTTGTGCAAGAGGGAAAGCTAGCACGCGCTATCTATCCCCCATGGTGGAATGATGTTGTTCGAGATGCACTTGTGCTTCTGCAATATGGAAAACTAGCACGCGCTAGCTTTCCCCCATGGTGGAATGATGTTATTCGAGATGTGATTGCGCTAGGGGGAAAGCTAGCACATGCAAGATTTCCCCCACATTGAATGATGTTGTTTGAGATGAGCTTGTGCTTGTGCAAGAAGGAAAACTAGCATGTGTTAGCTTACCACCATGGTGGGATGATTTTCGAGATGCGTTAGTGCCTTTGTAAGAGGGAAAGCTAGAATGCGCTAGATTTCCCCCACGGTGGAATGACGTTGTTCAAGATGTGCTTGTGCTTTTGCAAGAGGGAAATCCAACATAAAGTAGCTTTCCCCCACGGTTGAATGATATTGTTTCAAGATGCACTTGTGCTTGTTCAAGAGGGAAAGCTAGCACACNGCATGTGCAAGAGGGAAGACTAGCATGTGCAGGCTTTTCTCCATGCTAAAATGATGTTGTTCGAGATGCGCTTGTGCTTGTGTAAGAGGGAAAGCTAGCACGCGCTAGCTTTCATCCAAGGTGGAATGATGTTATTCGAGATGCACTTGTGCTTCTGCACAATGGAAAGCTAGCACACGCTAACTTTCCCCCATGTTGGAATAATGTTATTCAAGATGTGATTGTGTTAGGGGGGAATCTAGCACATGCTAGCTTTCCCCCACATTGAATGATGTTTAAGATGATCTTGTGCTTGTGCAAGAGGGAAATTTAGCACGCGCTAGCTTACCCCCATGGTGGGATGATTTTCGAGATGCGCTAGTGCTTGTGCAAGAGGGAAAGATAGCATGCGCTAGCTTTCCCCCATGGTGGAATGATGTTTTTCGAGATGTGCTTGTGCTTTTGCAAGAGGGAAATCCAACATAATCTAGTTTTCCCCCATGGTGGAATGATGTTGTTTCAATATGCACTTGTGCTTGTTCAAAGAGGGAAAGCTACCACACGCTAGATTTCCTTCATGGTGGAATGATGTTGTTCAAGATGAGCTTATGCTTGTGCAAGAGGGAAGACTAGCATGTGTAAGCTTTCCTCCATGCTAAAATGATGTTGTTTGAGATGCGCTTGTGCTTGTGCAAGAGGGAAAGCTAGGACACGTTATCTTTCCCCCATGGTGGAATGATGTTGTTCAAGATGCACTTGTGATTGCGCAATAGGAAAAGCTAGCACACAGTAGCTTCACCCCATGGTGGAATGATGCTAGCTTTACTTTATGGTGGAATGATGTTGTTGGAGATGCATTTGTTCTTATGCAAGAGGGAAAGCTAACACACACTAGCTTTCCCTCATGGTGGAATAATGTTGTTCGAGATGCACCTGTGCTTGTGCAAGAGGGAAAGCTAGCATGTGTTGCCTTTCCCCGATGGTGGAATGTTGTTTGATATGCACTGTTGCTTGTGAAAGAGGGAAAGCTAGATTTCCACTACAGTCGAATGATGTTTTCCGATATGTGTTTGTACTTGTGTAAGATGAAAATTTAACATGCGTTAGCTTTCCTCCTCAGTGGAATGAGGTTGTTCTAGATGTGCTTGTGGTTGTGCAAGAGGGAAAGCTAGCACGTCTACCACAGTGAAATGATGTTCGAGATGCTTTTGTGCCTGTGCAAGACGAAAAGTTAGCACACTCTAGATTTTCTTTACGGTGGAATGATTTTGTTCAAGATGCACTTGTACTTCTGCGAGAGGGAAAGCTAGCACACACTAGCTTTCCCTTAAGGTTGAATGATGTTGTTTGAGATTCATTTATGCTTGTGCAAGAGGGAAGGCTAACATGCACAGACTTTCCTCCATGATGGAATGATGTTGTTTGAGATGCGTTTTTGCTTGTGCAAGAGGGAAAGTTAGCACACGCTAACATTTTCCTATGCTAGAATGATGTTCGAGATGCAATTGTGCTTGTGCAATATGGAAACATAGCACGTGCTATCTTTCCCCTACATGGTAGCTTTCCCGCATGGTGGAATGATGTTGTTTGAGATGCATTTGTGCTTGTGCAACAGGGAACGCTAGCACGTGCTAGCTTTCCCCCACAGTGGAATGATATTGTTTGATATGCACCTGTGCTTGTGAAAAAGGGAAAGCTAGTATGTGCTAGTTTTCCCCCATGGTGGAATGATGTTGTCAAAGATGTGTTTGTGAAAGATGGAAAGCTAACACGCATTAGCTTTCCCCCACGCTGAAATAACGTTGTTTTAGATGTGCTAGTGGTTGTGAAAAACATAAAGTTGCCATGTGCTAGCTTTCCCCCACGATGGAATGATGTGCGAGATGTGTTTTTGCTTGTTCATGAGGAAAATTTAGCACATGCTAGTTTTTACTTACGATGGAATGATGTTGTTCAAGATGCACTTGTGCTTGTGTAATAGGGAAGCTAGCACACACTAGCTTTCATCAAAGGTGGAATGATGTTCTTTGATATGTGCTTGTGCCAGAGGGAAAAACTAGCATGCACTAGATTTACTCCAAGGTGGAATGATGTTGTTTGATATACACTTGCTCTTGTACAAGAGGGAAAGCTAGCACGCACTAGATTTCCCCCACGATAGAATGATATTGTCTGAGATGTGCTTGTGCAAGACAGAAAGCTAGCACGCATTAGCTTTCTTCCATTGTGGAATGGTGTTGTTCTAGATGCTCTTCTGGTTGTGCACAAGGAAAAACTAGCACGTGCTAGCTTTCCCCCATGGTGAAATGATGTTCAAAATGCATCTGTGTTTGTCCAAGAGGGAAAGTTAGCACACACTAGATTTTTTTTACAGTGGAATTATGTTGTTTGAGATGTGTTTGTACTTGTGCAAGAGGGAAAGTTAGCACGCATTAACTTTCCCCTATGCTAGAATGATGTTCGAGATGAAATTGTGCTTGTGCAAGAAGGAAATATAGCACGTGCTAGATTTCCCCTACACGCTTGTAATGTCCCTTTCCAAATAGGAGCTCCAGAAAAGGAGGCTTAATGGTCTAAACCACCCCGTTAGACTATAGCCAGGGCCAAAGAGGGGTAAACAGGGTTACTAGAGGTCACTCTAGTCACAGGTGCTATATTCGAAAAGTGACATTGAGCTAATAAGGTTTAACAACATTTTTAAGTCATTATGAGCTAAAAATAGAAGTCAACAGTGAATTAGGGTTTCAACAGTGATTTAGGGTTTCAGCA
>JASDQU010369050.1:0-10356 GCA_032191745.1 Picea mariana
GATGAAAAACACTTTCTCTTAGATTGTCCAGCCTATACCCATATTAGATCTCATTTTCAAAATATTTATCACACTACCAACCTTCCTAACCTCTTAACTCAACAAAAGTATGGTGATCTTGGAAAGCTTCTCTTAATGTTTTTCGAGCACAGAAACAAAACTCTAAAGAATTACAAGTAATCACTTACCCTCTTAAGGTCCGATAGACCAATTAGGTCTTAGTGGACATTAATCATCATCATCATCATCAATGTGAAATTTATTTAATAAAATTGTAAAATAATTTGTATTTATATTTAATTATAATTTTATTTAATAAAATTGTAAAATAAATTGTATTTATATTTAATTATATTTATTAGTAAGTTAATTAAGTTTAGTTCTAGTGGTTAGGAAGAATGATTATTATCTTTGTGAATTCGATTCCCACATAGGACATTAAATTCATAATAAGTATATTTTTTCAATGGCTTTCACCTCTATTGTTGAAACAAGTTTTAAATGTAAATTATTATTAATATTTTTTTTTATAAAATTAATTATGTTACATATCAAGTGTATTTTTTTCCAAAGAATTTTTTTATATATATTTGAACAATATACATGTTTGAGGCTTACAAAACTGCCATAAACGGTTTGATGTCCATCTGTATCAAAAATATATTTCATCTACATCTAGGCTAATGAGCTATTTAGCCATAAAACAAAAAAAATTGTACTACCATAAATTCCATTGCTTATGTTTTAGTACCTTCAAAATATTCGTAGTAACCGAAAACACCTCTTTGTAGAAGTAAGGCTTCTTTAGAAAGCTCATCTACTTTAACATTAAGTTCTCGTAATATGTGTTGAAAAGAGAGCCATTCAAAGGACTGGAAAGAGAGTCTAATATCTCTCATAATATTGGACATGTTGATGTTTTGGATGAAGACTTTTCCTTGAGCCTAGTCAATAACTGTTGTAGGAAAATTCCCCTACGGACAGGTGAATCTCCTCTTGGATTCTAGACCCCTATACCAAGACATAAAACATGCTAACATTGGACACTAACATTCATTTGAATCTAACTTACTAATAAGAAAGAGAAGGAGAAGGAAGAAAGTGTGGTGCACCTTATTCCGATGTTTGTCCTTGCTGCTCCAACTTGAGCTTGATCTCCGAGCTCCTTAGCAATTGTTTGACACCTACAATGCAATGGACAACAAGACAAAGAAATCCTGCTCTACTCTATAAAATTAGTCCAATAAAATCCATCTATAAGACAAACATATGTAAAGAGACATATGTTATAAGGAATTAGGCCAAACAATATATTAATATGAGAACTCAAGAATATTACTTACAGACTGTAGATGCAGTTGCAACAGCTTCCCCAAGTCCTCCTCGTCCATCCCTTTCACAAAGCTCCCAAAATCATAGGTTTGATATCCTAAAGATTTCTCCCAAGACCATAGGTTTGATACCTCAATTCTCCACCATTCCTAATGAGATCATAAGTTTGGTATCTCTAAACTCCTCTCTTTTATCCTTTTCCATGGAAATCCCTCATTATATAGGATTTGGAGGCTTAACCACCATGGAGAGGATCACTCATCATATCCACTAAAAAGGGACCTGAAAGATATTTAGGGAGAAAATATTTCTAAAGGATTTTAGGGAGGAAATATTTCTCAAGGATTTTAAGGAGGAAATATTTCAACCATCCATGAGATCCTCCACCTTCTCTAAAAAATAGGAAACCAAATGTGAGGTGGATTCTCACACTTAATTAATTTCTTTTTCATGAATATTAATAATAATTCATGTGCACTTGGTATTTTGGCCTTCATGTAATATATCCCTCCTCCACATTGACTAGGGATTGTGACGTAGGTTATTCCATGGTGTCAAGTTGCATGAGACACTTATATGACACTTATGACACTTAGGGAGAGGTAGCTAGGTGTGAAAATTTCATGTGTAACAGAATGTCCCCTAAAGTGTGAGGCCATAAGAGAAATTGATGGTTGAAACACTTTACAAATATCTAATGCAAGGGTGTGGAGTTGGAGAACATGGAAGAAGCTGCAAATAACCATCAAACATTATAAATATATGTTCCATTTCCGAGGCAGGCATACCTATGCTTGGAATACGAGATGACTTAAAGCATGGCTGCCAAATAATACACTGCGGATCCATGAAAAATATTGACTAAGGATATGGCCACCAAAGATACAATGTGGATCCATACCTCCATGACATGAACTGATTGTAGCCATGAGAAATATACAATGGAGCTATGAGATGATAAAACATAGCCACAGACCAATACAATGTGGATCTATGTGACAATATATATATCAGCATGCTCAAATGATATCCTTTCGCAACATGGGCAAAGTAGATATTAGAGTGAATGCTCAACCCAGGGTCTTCGTCTCAATCCCAATGTGTTACGAATCTAGCCATGTGAATAGATTTTTTGATGTCGAACATGGTAGAAATCACTTGATTACCGGTCATTGAGGTAAATCATTAACAAGTGCAAGGGAAATCACCAGTGATGTCAATGAATCCCAAGGTACCCTAGTGCAATCCAACAAATGTGAATAAATGAGCTGAAGTCGAACATTCGTGGAATCATCCGATCAAAGGTCAATGATATAAACCTACTATCGGAGGCGAGGAGTCTTTCCATTGAGGCATGCAGGTCCCAAGGTATTAATTGGTTTCTAAGTCTAATTCCTGGATGATGTGTTAAAGTCGACAGGAAAAGACTCGTCGAAGGAGGGCCTTGATGTATCCCCCATCAACGACACGAAACTGAAATAAGAATGTGATATAAGATGGTGAATAAAATGAGTATGAACTAACATGGGAGATGGAAACTGACAATACTGCAGATGGATGGTTTGAAGTGAAATTTCCCGTGAACATGATGAGGCACGACAACTGACTTGGCAGAATTGACTCGATGAGTACCAATAATGTAATGTGACGACAATAAGAGAACTCTTCGACTTGACGAAAAAGTATGGCGACACATGGAATTGGTATGACTCAGAGATAAGCGGATTACCCAACTGTAAGATGAGATGCAAACAGATGCCATGTTCAAGGGCGACAAACGCTGCCATAAAGGATTCTCAGAAAGCTTGACCCACTTCCTTCAATTTCCCCCCCACCCAGATAGATGAGTACCTATTTTTATTTTAACGAGCTCGAGGAGGGTAACACGTACTCTATATAACTCACCTTCGATAAGTTCCTCTTCCTTTGTTTAACGAACTAGAAGAAGTAAGGGTTCGTTCCCATATGGGCCCTTCAATGTGTAGTTTAGCGAGTCCAGAGAAGGAAAAATCGGTGGTTTTTCATGTTTAGAGAGTCTGAAAAGAACTTAAAGGTGACTCTAGGGTTGTCATTTTTCGTAATTTTAGTCTTGCGAGGCCGTAAAAGTGATAAACTACCACTCGAAAGACGCCATTTCAAACCTTTTAATGAGTGTGAAAGGAAGCAAGATCACTCAACAATATTTTCATGTTTAGAGAGTCTGAAAAGAGCTTAAAGGAGACTCCAGGGGGTTCCTTTTTCGTATAACATTTACGAGTTTGAAAAAGTGATAAAAGTCTACTCAGTTACATTCTCATGTTTTTATGAACATGAGAAAGAACAAAGACTAAGCTCAGTATTGGTTTCATTTTTACACAAGCTTGAAACAAAATTAAACTATGTTTGTAAATTCCCAACGTAATTTCCAAAGGTAGGGATACCCATGGATGGTTGTTACTCTTCCCCCATCTTTAAAAGCTAGTGGCATAACTCCAGAATGATAATCAAAGGATGGAGACATGCCCCCCCAAGATTCATTTCATTCGTCGACTTTGAGGTTGTCACCAATTTTTGTACTAGATGGAGAAAAATGATAAGAGCGGATGAAATGAAGGTTCAAATACGAGACCTAATGAAAGACTCAACTCAACATCTACAAGATCTAGCTAAAGTCTTGACTCAATATCTACGAGATCTATTGAAAAGACTCGACTCGGTATGATAGGTGACTTATTCATTTTTTAACGAGCTTGACATATGAAAAGAACTATGCTCATGGCTCTGGGTTCAATCCCTAGATTTTTGTTTCATTTTTTAACGAGCATGCTACAGAGAGGAAAACTATGCTCGTAGCTTCTCCTTGATTATGGCTTCCAAGAGGACAATTCTCTGGAAGGAATACATGTCAAGGGACAAACGTCAACCATGGCTCCCAAGAGATCTTCATTAGATGGAAGAAAAACACTCTAGAAGGAAAACATGTCGATGACCTCGATAAGGGTAGGGAGATCTGGATCTAATAGCCCTATCGAAGAGATGACCATGTCAACTACCGGATCTAAGTCAGGATAAGGGAGGGATTCCTTCTAGTGTGGGGTTGAATGCATGGGGAAGGTCGTTACATAACTTACCTGTGGTGGGGCGGACATCACTGGAATGTAAGGACCATTCAGAGAAGGAGGATGGTTGACCATCATATGAGGGTCAATGAATGAAAGTTGGTCGATCGTTACTATGTTTCTGTTGTGAGGGAAACACATCATTCAAAAAAGAGTGAACACAAAAGCTCTCATAGCAGAGACATAGTCTCGCCCGAGGAGTAGGTTAACGTCCAAGGGGTCGTGAACTACCATTACATCAACGTAGACCATTTTTCCTCCCAAAGTAACCATAAATTGAGGAAGGATCCTTAAAGGTCGACTAGCTCTTCTATCAAAGGTCAACAGATTCTGAGTCACGGGCGCAAGCCGCAAGGAACCAAAAGCTTGCCACGTATTCACAAATAAGATGCTAACAGAAGCACCTTCATCTATTACAGTGTTAGGAATATTCCTATCACAAACCTGCACGTTGATTTGGAAAGGCATGTAAGAGGGAAGACGAGGTTCTGTCAAATGATTCCAATTGATATAAATCATCTGATTGCTTGAAGGGGGTGCCATCGAGACGGGCGTAGTGCCCCCTTGTCTGGGTGAATCAATATTAATGAGGTAGACCTGAGCGACATCCTCACTCTTTGATTGAGGAGTAGGATCGACTGGTGGCGGAATTAGGTCGACCAATTTGGTTGCACTCTTCAAGGGAGGAGTGGGATCGACCAAAAGTAGAACCAGAACGACCACTTTGGCACTCTTCAGAGGAGGAGTGGGATTGACCGATGATGTAACTGGAGCAACCAATTTGGCACTATTCATAGGAGGAGTGGGATTGACTGATGATGTAACCAGAGCAACCACTTTGGCACTCTTCAGAGGAGAAGTGGGATTGACCGATGACAAGACTGGATCGACCACTTTGGGTTCACTCTTTAAATGAAGAGTGGGGTTGACCGATGATGGAACTAGATCAACTACTTTGGTTAGTGGTTCAACCGAGGATGAAATTGTATTGACCACCTAATCAATCAGACTAACTGAGGATGGAACCGGATTGACCAGTCCATCAACTAACGACGGATTGGGAGAAATATTACGATAAATAGTTGGAAGTTGAATATTTTTCAAAAGAGAAGAAGCCTCATCCATACGAGGACAAAGGTGAGAGTAATGATCACCTTCACATAACATGCAAGGAAATTTGACAGTTGTATTCTTCTTACCAACCTTAACATCACTAGTTGATGGGGTGTCACCAACATGTCTATCAGGGGCTGATGACGTGGAAGATCACATTTCTAAGACCTTGGGAAGACCAGGGCAATCCCTCAGAAAGTGGTCACCCTTACAAGGATTGCAAGGGAATTTAGGTTTTGGATTCTTCGTTATAGTATTATCAATCTCATGAACACTCCTAGTACGATTAACAATAGTTGGTTTCTTGGATCCAACATCTGATGTAGTTGGAGGCTTGGTCCTTTTCGGGTTCTTCTTCTTCTTCTTCTTATCAACCTAACTACTTTCTTTAGAGCTTTCACTAGGAGAAGAAGGAGAAAGGGAAGGAGTCTTAACAGGTGAAGAAGGCAAAAAGTCGACATGAGGTTGATGTGTGGGTGGTGTGCTTACATCCGAAGCACTAGGTGCATTCAAGATTACCGGAGTGGAAAACAACCATACTGGTAACCCAATTGTGAGACCTAGAAGGCTCAAAGTAGCGATGTAAAGAGGACCAACATTTTCGTAAGAAGAAAAAACAAAATGTTCCCTCGGAGCAGGGGTTTCTCCATTGGTTGTTCTGGGAACTGATGCCATAAATAAAGATCCAACTTAAGTCCCGTAAAGGAAAACAAACAACACATGCTAAAAATCTAGTAAGAAATCAAGCAAACAAAACCTTCTCACAATGAACGCACTAGTTGGTGATGAAATCCAATGTCGCAGGAACAATGTAAGAAGGGGCTGAGATAGAGCGGGTGGAAAATTTATGTTGAAGACCTGATTAACGGACTTACACCCTGGTGCAAGCTCCCACACATAATCGTGGGTATACCTTCCAAGAAGCCCGAGTGATTTTGGCCAATGTCGATTCCAGGTACTGTGAAGACTTGTCCCTCCACAGTCATCTCGTGTAAAGACCCTAAAGATATAGGCTACTAAGTTTACCAATTACGACAATGATGCCTGGGGAAGTAGTCGATAGTTTGATCCATGCGCAAGGGCATGGTATCTAAGCTCGAAATCACCTCGAGAAGGTCTGTACATGATTTTCTTATCAAGTGACCCCCAATAATACGCACAATATCTACACTAAGACCAACAAAGAAGGGTGAGTAACTCTGTTGGCCCTAATGCGACCTCATAATTGACCCTTTTGTTAGAAGGGATTCCTAGGAAAAAATGTAGCAAGTGGATTTAAACTCTCCCTATCATAAGATACTATGTTTGTTTACAGCTTTGGAAAGTTATCTTTCACACCTATTCCAAAGTCCTACACCCTAAGCTAATGTAGGTTTGCTACCAAAAAATATAAAAATGTCTAATAAATTTTTATAAGTGCTTTATTTTAAGGTTGTTTACTCAAGAGGAAAATGGCATCGACTAAATGGTGTTTTGACCGACTCTAAATAATGCAAATAAATGAGAATGAAAATATTTCACTTTGATGAAAGCTATATTATGAGAAGGAGAAAATGTTTATCATTCCCAAATGCACAATGTCCAATTCTTTTATTAAACTCATCAATATCAATACCTTCAAGAAATGAGACAAAGAGACTGTACACCAATACACGATTCTTGGACCCCCCATCAAGACAAAAAATTCCAAAAACCATGCAATTTCTCTACTTCAAATGCAAGCTAGTTTCAAAAAGAAAGAATACAACTATCTTCTTTGTTTGACTCTAATGTATAAATAAAATAAATGAAAATCCTTTAATGCTTCACTACTTTCAATTAAAAGAAAGAGTCAGATGCAGATGCAAAAGACATGAAACAGAAATGGATTGAAACAAAGCATGCACTCAAGGCAATGAGAATTGAAAGAAAACAAGTAGGAGATAACTTGTTCTAACAAGAACTCAATAAATAATTCGACAACCAACAATCATCCAAGGAGTACAAGAAAATGCAAAGAAAAATCCAAGAAAAGACAGGGAGAAAGAGAAATCACTCGAACTGTCCCGACAAAACAAGCAGCAAGAAAGAGCAATTTCACAATTATGACTAAGTTTCAAGCTCCAATCAAGACAATAGGAAGTGATAAGTAAAAAATATCAACCTAAAAAACATCACAAACCAACATATAGAGTCTGGGTAAAGACTTCCGCAAAACATATAGCAAAAATCTGAGCAGAAGAAGGCAGAAAACCTCCAAGAACTAGACTAGCACTCCCTAACTCAAGGGCACAGAGAGTTATAGAGCTCTATAAAGCACTACATGGGGTCTTTGATTAGAGATCAGTGCTCTGATATGCACTCCAGGGGAGCGCTACCCTTCTTATAAATTCAAAACAAAGCCAAAAAACTCAGAAAAACTGACCCATAATTCACAAAAATTGGTGAAAATGCTAGTGAATATGGGAGAAAGGTAATGGATCGTGAAAAAAAAGTTAAACTGATATAAAAGGTGGTCAAAGGGAAGGGACAATCCAAGGAAATACAAATCAATGTCGGTCCCCAACGGATTCGCCAATTTCTGTTGTAGGAAAATTCCCCTGCAGACAGGTGAATCTCCTCTTGGATTCTAGACCCCTATACCAAGACAAAAAACATGCTAACATTGGACACTAACATTCCTTTGAATCTAACTAACTAATCAGAAAGGTAAGGAGAAGGAAGAAAGTGTGATGCACCTTATTTCGATGTTTGTCCTCACTCTTCCAACTTGAGCTTGATCTTCGAGATTCTTAGCATTGTTTGACACCTACAATGAAATGGAAAACAAGACAAAGAACTCCTACTCTACTCTATAAGATTAGTCCAATAAAATCCATCGATAAGACAAACATATGTAAAGAGACGTATGTTATAAGGAAATAGACCAAGCAATATATTAATATGAGAACTCAAGAAGATTACTTACAGACTGTAGATGCAGTTGCAGCAACGTCCTCAAGTCCTCCTCATCCATCGCTTGCACGAAGCTCCCAAAATCATAGATTTTATATATTAAAGCTTTCTCCGAAGACCGTAGGTTTGATACCTCAAATCATAATGAGATCATAAGTTTTGTATCTCTAAACTTCTCTATTCTATCCTTATCCATGAAAATCCCTCATTATACAGGATTTGGAGGCTTAACCACCATGGAGAGGATCACTCATCAGATCCACTAAAAAGGGATCTGAAAGACATTTAGGGAGAAAATATTTCTTAAGGATTTTAGGGAGGAAATATTTCTCAAGGATTTTAAGGAGGAAATATTTCTCAAGGATTTTAAGGAGGAAATATTTCAACAATCCATGAGATCCTATAACTTCCCTAAAAAATAGGAAACCAAATGTGAGGTGGATTCTCACACTTAATTAATTTATTTTTCATGAATATTAATAATAATTCATGTGCACTTGGTATTTTGGCCTTCATGTAATATATCCCTCCTCCACATTGACTATGGATTGTGACATAGTTTATTACATGGTTTCAAGGTGTATGAGACACTTATATGAAACTTACAACACTTAGGGCGAGGTACCTAGGTGTGCAAATTTAATGTGTAACAATCACCATCTTAGAATCTCTCAATACCTAAAGCTTTCTAATATCCTTATGCTTGGTTATCTTTAGAAGGGTCCAAAGGGAAATAAGATCGACTTTATTATTTGAACCTCCGCCTGGTGCATACATGATACAAATATAGTGATTCTTATTTAATAAAAGCACAACGCCCACTTCGATGGAAGCCGAATGTCTCTGGATGGCACCATCAAAGTAGCCCCAAGGAATAACATAATATAGTGCAGGAAAAGAAGGAATATGCTTATTTTGAATTTTTTGATCCTCTTTGAAATCAGAAGCCTGAATAAGGGTCAGAGCTTCTACCACTTAAGGTGTAACCCATTTGTCATTAAAAATTGTAGAGTTGCGTGCCTACAAAATATTAGCTACCATAATACAATGTAAACCTTGAAAAAGCTTTAGCGATCTATCCTGGATGCATAACTTAAAACATTCTTCCATATTATCATTATTCCAGTCTTCCATTGCTTTTAACTTATCTTTTACCGCCTTTGAAACTTGACCTGCAAATGGGCATGAAACTGTTGATTCACAATTTGATTTACAGAGAACACAACGATTTGGGCCATGTTAACTTCTTTTTTTCCAAATTATCCCAAGTTAAGAGTTTGTTGTTTAAGTCTAACCACATAGCTAGTTTACAGTGTAGGGGAGTCTTATACTTCCATAAGACCTTCCACCACCACTGTGGCTGAACATTTTTCCTCTCCTCCTACCATGTTTTATAACTCAGTTTGGCTATGAAGGACCCATCCTCGGATTGAGAGACCAGCACATAATATCCTCCTTTTTAGAGTTAAGGATGATAAAATTCTCACCGAGCTAAGAGATAAAGAGTCTCCATTCATCATGAAGGGATAAAGGTATGTCTATATGATCCAGGTGGATATCGGTGGCCACCCACCTTTTCCGACTGGCTCAAAACAGTTTTCTGGCAATTTTGGCAATTTACTATTTTCAGCAGGTTTTAACTTCCGGGGCCATTTTGAGGGCCTAAATGAAGGTTTTTTGAGATTTAGGTTCTCAATGATAGTCAAAGGCATGATTGAGCCCCCAAAATGAATCTCCTTGACGATACCTTTCCAACGAGCTATCACACGCCTAAAACGGAGATCGTATGCAAAAGTTACGACCCCGAGAAGTTGATGTACTAACTTACCCAAACGGGGCCCACATGACTTTTGGCGCTTCATCTCCTAGGGTTAGGTTT
>JASDQU010369051.1:0-11457 GCA_032191745.1 Picea mariana
CAAGAAAGGTTAATGCACCAAGCAAGAATAGAAACCAAAGCTGATCAGATAGTCCCACCCAGAAAACTAGCGCAACACCTTCCCCAGAAACTTGCGCACAAAACTGCCAACTGCAATGCGCACAAATGGCTCTCTGCAATTCTGAGAATGTGTCAAATGAGAGACTGGGGCCCTGTATTTATAGTGGTTCTGGCAGACTTACTTGGGCCGAATTCTCCTTCTGGGTACTAATTAATTCATATTAATTATATTTCTGCAGTCGGCATCTTGTCTAGGGTTTCCTTTACTTCTTTGCTTCCTTCCAGAATATTCTAACCTCGTCATAGGTCACAATAAAGGTTCATACCTCCGAAGCTGCCATAATATTAACACCTTTGTCATATTATTAGCGACGCTGAGGAAGGAGGGGTTCAGTCCCATGTGTGGGTCCTTTGATGTAAAGGTTAATGAGTCCAAGGAAGGTAAATTCGATAAGGGAGTAAATTTTAA
Organism: Picea mariana; assembly: GCA_032191745.1. Lineage (NCBI taxonomy): Eukaryota > Viridiplantae > Streptophyta > Pinopsida > Pinales > Pinaceae > Picea > Picea mariana. The sequence goes on from JASDQU010369051.1 coordinate 490, forward strand.
AGTTTTTTGTGTTTAGAGACTCTAAAAATGTCGTAAAGAAAACTCCATAAGGGACCTTTTCGTAAAATTAGTCTCCAAGGTCCGAAAAAGTATAAAATAATACCTAGGAGAACTCTCTTAACCATAATGGATAGGGTGTTCCTTTTTCATAAATAGTCTGATGAGACTGAAAAAGAGATAAACTATCGCTCAATAGACGTGCTTTCTAATTCACTTCAACAAGCGTGGAAGACAACAAGATCGCTTGACAATCTTTTCATTTTTTAACGAGTTCGAAAAGAGCTTAGTGAGTCCTCCATGATGAGATCATTTTTTGTAAATAGTCCGTCTAGCCCGAAAAAGGGGTTAATGTATACCAGGTGGACGTCTTTTCAAATCCATGAAACGAGTGTGAAAAGACAAGCATACTCGATGATCTTTTCTTTTTTAAGGAGTCGAAAACGAGCTTAAAAAAGACTCTGTAGAATGGTTCCACAGTTTATATTGATAGTGATACTGACAAAAAATGGATTAGCATGTGGTTTCAAGAGCAATAAAAATGATAAATGTCCAAAAAATGAAGAAAAGGGGCTAGTTCTAGTGTGAATATGGTTAAAATGAAGCCATATATGGAGTAAAAAAAAGTGTTTTTACCTCATTTTATCCATTTACCTTTGTGAAATCTTGTAGAGCCCTTTTTTTGCCAAAATTTGGAGCAACGATTGTAGAGCTTGGAACCACAAATCATGCAACCTTCAATTACTAGGTAAGAGCTCGAATCCTAACTTAAAAAACCCATGTTTTATTTTTGCATTTCATTCATTTTTTTTGTTGTGGCAAGCCACAAAAATTTTGAGAGTGCGCGGTCGTGATTGGCCTTCTTGTGGGGGGCGACCAAATGGCTCGGTCGCTCTGTGTTATGTAGGAAAGTGCGACTGGTCATGCCCAGGAGAAATTTGAGGGTTGATTGATCAATATGGCCATGACCGGTCGCTCTGTCTGCCACAGAGGGTCGCGATCGAACGAGATGACCATGATCAATTGCTTTGTCTACCCAAGAGCGTCGCGACCAAGTGGGTTTTTTCCATTTTTTGCAAAAGTTTTCATGAATTTGCTTTGATGATTGAGTTCTAATAAAATTTTGTGGTGTCTTTGCCAGGTGTGGGCACAATGTTGGAGTGGAGAGAACACGAACATGAATTGAATGACAATGCCTCTATGGATGATCCTCTCACTCTAGATGTTTTGTGGAACTGTGGGTTGTTGAAATTTTCCCTGTGTCAAAACATGTGGGCCCAGCCTACTATGTTACAAACTCTGGTGAATATGTGGGATCCAGACATGTAACACTTCATTCTACGAGATCATATATTGACCTTAGAGATGGAAGATATCTAATTTCTGATAGGATTGTCCCGTCGTGGTGCCACAGTGGTTCTGGTGGGTGGTAAAAGAGGGGCACCAATCGAGTAGATGATTATGTGGTGTGGTATTGTCACCCTTGGACACAGAGGAGCAACAATAAGCTGCCAATTGGGCAGGTGATAGACCTTACCTTACACACCGTCTTGTTTACCATTACACAGGCGACATGGAGTATGAGGCCTCACTTGGATTTGAGGAGTTAGGTAGATTATGAAGGGATGAGTCTATCTCCCACGGTGTATAATTGGTGTTCAACCGTTCTAGAAAATATGAAGGAGCAATTGACCAAATGTAGGTTGGGATGACAAAAACAATTTTGTTATGGATCCATATTATTATCTTTCTTCTTCAAGCAAGTTCCTACATCGTGTCCATGGGATGTGGTGCCATATGTTGGGTTCATAGATCCGACGATGAAGAAATGGGCAGATCTGTTATCTCGACTCGTGGAGTGTACACAATTTTAGTTTGATGGGAAATTTTTCCGATGGTGGGATCGCCAGATAGTGGTGGTAGATGATTACATGTATCATAGTGTTGACTATTGTGATTATCCGGATATGGTTCTCCTTGAGGGGGAAAGGTTCAACAATGAGTTTGGTAAGAAAGATAAATTTACAGTATTTTTTGGTATTTTTGATGTTTTTGTTATATATAAATGTTTGTGTGTGTAACATAACAAATAATTTTTTATGGGTAGATTGTTCACCAACATGTCCAGTGGGCATGTCGTCGTTGAATCGACGAGGCGAGCAACTAGGTGTTGGGAGAGAACAACACGGTAGAGGAGCCAATGCAGAGTTATTGGAAGATCTTGAGGAAAATCTCAAGCACTTGACTGTTGGCATTCCAGTGCCGCACATGGATGATATACCTCTGCATATGCAGAGGAATGTAATGGGTGTGGGGAATTGGTTTAGGTGCCTTCTGCGGAAGGTCGCAAGAGCAATGATTTGCTATAATGACCAGAGGGATCCTTGTGATGACTAATGCTCTTTAGTTTGATGGACTTTGATGCATATTTGTTTTGTGTATGTATGGGTGGATAGCCCAATTTTGTTATGTTACACTGGTTTTAGATGTTTTTGGAAACACTTTATATATATATATATGGCTTTGTGATTTCTGCTTATGTATATGTGATGCATGATGTGTATAATGGTTTATACAATGAATGTTGAATGTGATGCTTTTTAATGAAGTAGATGCCAATTCAATACGAAATTGGCTAGTGAGTCAATTAAAGAATTGAATTGTCTTGGTGTATGTTCATAAGAGATAAAATGAAATAATCGTTCCAAGAGTCGTACCCTTAAATATTTCGGGGAAATGATAGGATGTCGAATAGAATCAATCGAGTTGAGGTGTGAAACGACGAGCTCAGAATCTAGGTGTACTATCAAGTGATGTATGCCCAAAGCAGATGCTTCGGTCAGAAGTTCAATAACGACATTGTATTTTGCAACATTGTTCGTTGCAAGGCCGAGATAGATGCCCCCATAGCTGATTATATCGTTGGTGGGTGAGATGATTACCCAGGTAGTGGAAGCGATATTCTGGAAGGTGCGACCAGCTCCATCTGCAAATCCAAAATAGGGCGAGGGAAACAATGACATCTACAACTCAAGCATTAAGCAGTATAAGCAGATTGACAAAGATTGTCACATAAAGGGAAAACAAAATTAACCATTGCACACTATAATACATATGGTACAAAAGCACTAGATAGCGCAAGGCTTATGCATAGTACTTTTTCAAGTAGAACCCGTTGCGGGGCTTCAATAATGGGTTGCCTTGATACTCTGCTAGCTCATAGGATCCCTTTTTAAGAACTCACATAATTATATAGGGGCTATGACATAAAGGTTTGAACTTTGCACCTAACTTGTCGTGGTCTTGGTCGTAGACCAAAACTAAATCACCTTTCGAGAAGGTTCGAGGGCGTATTTTTTTACCGTATTGATGTTTGACGTGATTTTGATGAGACTCATTTCCCATGATGGCTTCGCGACGTCGTTCATCAAGGTGGGATAGATATAAGAGTCACTCTTCTTCGGTGGAAGTGTGAGGTAGGAGTTCGACAACTATCTTGAGGGATGGTATTTCACATTCAATGGGTAAAATGACCTCCAAACCATAGACAAGTTGGAACGGGGTGAAGCCAGTGGTTGTTTTGGAAGAGGTCCGATATGCCCATAAAGTTGTGAATAACATTACATGCCAATTGGATTTATGTTTTCCAATCATTCTCTGGAGCACTGTTTTGAGTACCTTATTAATGGATTTGACTTGACCATTTGCTTGAGGGTAATAAGGAGATGAGTGTTCTTGGTCAAAACACAACAAAGTAAACAATTGTGTCATCATTCTATTGCAAAAATGTGATCCATGGTCGATGACGATGGATTTAGGCACACCAAAACGTGCGATGATATGATTGAATACGAGCAAGGCGACAGTCTTGCGTCATTAGAATAGGTGGGCATGGCTTCTACCCATTTTGTAAAATAATCAACGACCACAATAATGTAATTATGACCAACGAGAGAAGAGGGTTTACAGGTGGTGAAATCGATGCCCCATTTGGCGAACGAGCCAACTGCAATGACTGGATGTAAAGGAGCAGGGTGAGCACACATTTTTTTGGAAAAGATTTGACAAGGGTGACATTTTTGTACCATATTAATGCAATCTTTGAAAATTGTGGGCCAAAAATAGCCTGTGCGTAAAATCTTCTGGGTAGTGGCTAACCCAGACAAATGGCCACCACATTCTCCAGAGTGGCAGTGATTTAAGATTTGTTCAGCTTCATATTGGATGACACATCGACATAACACCATATCCACTCCACGACAGTAAAGAGTATTGTCGACGATGAGATAGTTTCGGGATTGGTGGCGTATACAACGACGATCATCTTTAGACAGATTGGGCCAAAAGCGTTGGGTCTGGAGATAAATCAACATGTTTCCATACCAAGGATCAGACGAGTCGATGAGAAACCAAGATTCGTCAGGCAACAAATCTTGTACCATAGATTCATTGAAGGCTCGGGGAAGATCGATCATTAATTTTGCAAAGATCAAGGATTTTTTGGATTTAAAGGTGGATAATTCAAGATCAAATTCTTGTAAGAGGATGATCCATTTAGAGCATCTTCCCCCAATATCTGGCGAGACAAAACATATTGCATTGCTTTCGCGTCAGAGCAACAGTGGTGGTTCGAAGCAGAATATAATGCCCAAATCGTTGGACAACGTAGACCACTATCAGCGCCAACTTCTCAACATAGGGATATCGAAGCTCAGCACCAACTAAGCCCTTACTGAGATAATAAATAATGTGTCTGTTGTGTTGATCGTCAGTTTGGAGTAATACTATTCCAATGGTGGTATCGAAGTTTGCTAGGTATAAGATGAAATTTTTATTGTAATTTGGGGTTTAAGTAACGATGTAGATGTGAGCATCTGCGTCAAACAATCAAAAGATCATTGGGCTTGTTCATCCCAAATAAAAGGTACACCCTTTTTCAATAATCGCATGAAACCTTTGGTTATTTCAGCGTAATTGGAAATGAAGTGTCTAAGGAAGTTTGTTATCCCTTGCAAACTTTGAAGTTGGATTATGGAGTTGGTAGGGGGCAAGTTGATGATTACCTCGACTTTAAGGGGATCGATTCTTATCTCAAACCTGGATACAATGAATCCAAGTAATCGACCAAACTCCACAACAAAAATGCATTTGTGTGGATTTAATCGAATGTTGTAATATCGACAATGTATGAAGATTTGGCATAGGTGGTCTACGTGGTCAGATATTTTAGGAGACCAAGAATGGAGATCATCGAGGTAAGGTTGTATGATATGTTTAATGTCATGGAAGGCGTAAGACATGGCTCATTGGAATGTTGCACCAACATTTTTAAGAGCAAAAGGTAATTTTCGATATGTGAAAGTTCCTCATGGGCAGATAAAAGCGATTTTGTGTTGGTCCTTCGGAGTAATTTTAATTTGATTATAGCTGCAGAAGCCATCCATAAATGAGAAGACTTCACATTCAGCACAATCATCGATGATTTGATCGATGAAAGGGGTAGGGAAATTGTCTTTAGGACATGCCTTGTTGGGGTCCCTATAATCAATGCATACTTGGATGGTGCTTTGCTTTTTGTTAACTTGTACGATGTTGGACACCCATTCAGTTAGGGGCACATGATAAATAAAACCAACGTTCAATAATTTTTGAACTTCTGCCTTAATAGTTGTGGATTTCCTTGGATGGACTGTGCAGAGTCGTTGTCGGACTAGATGGGCTCCGGGGTAAGTTTTAATTTCATGGACAACAATTCGTGGGTCGATTCCTGGCATATATTCATAGGACCAGGCAAAAATGTCACAAAATTCTTTGAATAGGGTGGTATAAGCTTCAATTTCTTCATGGGACAATCTGCGCCTATCTGGATGTTTTCCATGACCCCAGGTTTAACTGAAATATCGATCAAAATGGTTTTGAAAATATTGCCCAAATTGACTTCAGAAAAAATAGGAGATGATGTAGAAGGTAACAAGGATGGATCATGAATATAAGTCGAAACGAGGGTTTGTATTTGGGTTTCTTTCTTCTCTCTAAAGGGCAGGAAGGAGGATCGATGATGAGAATTCTCCCAAGGTTTATCTTGCAAAGTCACGACTTCCATAATGGCTTCGTTTAAGGGAAGGACGATGTTGAGAAAGTCATGGGATGTTGAAGCATTGGTAGCCCATTAGGGAGAGGAAAACTCATCTAGTTCCTCATACAGTAGGAGACTAGAATGACAATCAGAAGATTCTCCTGTTCATGTATCACTGAATATGCCAACTCGATTGGTGAGAGTGGCATAGTGTCTCCATAAGACTCTATATCGAATGGGTGGGGGATTACCCATGGGTCATAGCAACCGATGGGTGCACCAGTAACCACGAAGATCATATTGGTGGAGATGGTTGGGGTGATAATTGGTGGGGGGATGGGAAAAGTCCCAATTAACAAAGGATAAAGGCCTACCCTGATGCTTTCACATCCCAAAGAAGACTCTCCTATAAAAGGGACATTCACATTAGGATTGATTCACACATATGGGGACAAAAGTCGAGTTGGTCTACAGTGACGATCTTCCCTTGATGGGGGAATTTAACAAATCAAAAGACACTAGAAGCAAAAACCTTCATGGCGTAAAACTAGGTGCGACCTAAAAACAAATTATAGTCGAGTGTGGCGTTGATTACCTCGACTTCTACTGAAATTCCATGGGGTTTCAAGCAATGGTCGTCAAAAGTTTTCAGGATGTTTTTTGATGTGGTAAGTTGGGGAGAACCAAGAGCTTTACAACATGTCAAGGACATGATGCAAGTTGTGGCACCTTCATCAAGCACTGTTCGGAAAACATTTTTATCAAAAGATCAGAGAGTGAGTTGTAAAGCTAATCGGTGTGATAGGAGAGAATCATTACAATTTGTGTTGAAGGAAATAACATTGGATTTTGTAGGATCAGTTCCACCAATGGTTGATAATAAGGCTTTATGCTGCGCAGGGCAGGACTGCAGTACTGTCGAGCGAATTATATGATAGTAATTGCGACATAAATTATCAATCCGGAGTCCTAATCTTATGAGATGTACGCAAAGTATATGCAGTGTAAGAGGATTTCTAATCTATGCTAATGATTGAAAAGAAACATGTTAAACTACGGTCGTTGAATCTAAATCTAAGAAAGCACAAAATATGCAACTAATCTATGAAAGGAAACTATCCTAATGCTACATAAACTTGAGACTAAAACTGAATCTACGAAATCAAATGAGACATAATATAACTATGAAAGCAAAAACTTAATCTAACTATGAAAGAATGAAATCTAGAATTAATCTATGAAAACATGAAAGTGCATAAATTAAATCCAATGAAAACATTTTAAAAACATCTACAACAACACACGACAAAAAGGTAAACGACAAACCACTATGAGAAAGTAAAATCTTGCATTAAAACAATCCAATACATGAAAAAAAATGAAAATCACTATCTCAAAACTACAAGACTATGAATCAAAGCTCAATCACTCTATTCTTCTATTCTCTATTCTAGAGAGAGGCCTCCTTCCAAATGAGGAGAGCACTCGCTTATTTATACATGAATAAAGGTAACAAACTCATAATTACAGATCCACTTTTCTCTCAACCTGTCCCTTCAAATCCTCCACAAATATCTTAGATAAGATATTCTATCCATGATCTTCTCCTTGAAGTTAGCTTGAATGATTATCTCCAAATCAAAGCTTGAAGATGAAATTCGAATTTGAAGCTAGGTGGTGATTTTTGACTTTGTGAAAATCTTCAAATATGCCTGTAGTCATCACAAAACTCATCCAACTTTGAGATATAATGAAAATATATTAATTTTCTAGTATTTAATCACAAATTCTCTTAAAAATACTTGAAAAATAAATAATTTGGAAAATGGAGATATAAACCCATATGCATTATGAAAGTGGTGGAGATTAATGGTTTTATGGAAGGATAAGATAAGAATGAGGTGATAAATGGTGTATGATCAAGGAATAAAATGTGTATTTATGCGGTCCAACAAGTACTTCAAGTGTCAACATGGCACAAGGGGCTTGGGCAAGATCTTCTACTATACTATAGTGTTGGGATGCCCAAGCATTAGGATTATGCGTAGTGCAACGAAGTACTCCCTTTGGAGGGTGTAAGGCGGGTTCGATAGTTGGCTTCTATAGTGTGAGAGGTCCATTGGGTGGGGTGGTTGAGGGGGGATCCTTGGGTAAAAAATTACTTTTTGGAGAATCATAATTCTTGGCTCTAGTAGATATGGCCACAGATTTGACCATCAAGATGTTTACAGATGGGGATTCGGGGTTTCCTGTTGGTGGGGGTGCTTGCATTTGCACGACGAGTTATTGTTGCTGGGGGGGAAAGGATTTGTTAAAATTGCAGGCGTAGAAGAGGATGGGCCTCGTTCGAGATATTGATGGATTTCAACGAGACTAGGACAATATTTAGTGAAATGATCCTCTTTACAAATCATGGAGGGATATTTAGCCTTTCGTTTGCTTTTACCCTCAATGTTATTTTCTAGGGTTTTGGGGCCCGAGTTTTTCTTTTTCTTATTATTATTACCCTTCTTTTTTCCTTCGGATTGCTGTGGGTTTTTGGGCACAATTGATTACACTGTATTAACCTCGGAGGTTTGGGTAGGGGGCTTACATGGAGTGCTGGTATGGACATATGAGCTAGGATTGGTAGCTTTAGTTGATTTGTTATCTTGCCCAGTCATCTGAACGGTTGTATCTGTGGAAACATGACCAATTATACCATCGACATGGGGTCCAGGTGCGGGTTTGGTTTGATCATTCAACAACGGAGGAGTGTTAGGAATCAGGTCATATAAGGTGCCCAATTGAGAGTATACCAAATCTAAATACTAGGCTCGACTGATGGCTTGTTCCTCGATAATTATGCCTCCCACAATGACATCTTGAGATATAGGTGAAAAAAGAGACTTTCTGAACCAATCAACTAATAATTGATTCGAGATTGTGGCCTTGATTAATCATCGCCGACGCCTCCACTCATGAATGCGATCTGAAATATGGGTGGAAGTTGACTGGCATAACGAGGTTAAGAGATTTGTACCGGTCTCATACCGGATATGTAATTGAAAATGTCTCAAAGATGCCATGGCAAGGGAATTAAAGTCGTCAAAGGATTTACAAAATAGTTCTATATACCATTTGGTTGTTGATCCCGTAAGGGTTCGCTGGAAAAGTCGTAATCGAATGGAATCGTCCATCAAGGAGTTTGACGAACACCATAGATGGAAAGTCATCACGTGATTGTTTGGATCTTCTCCAGGATTTTCGTCGAATTTGGGAATATCGGATGGGAGTTTGGAAGGAATGGGGGGGCAAAAAGGGGAATGGTGTAAGGGATCATTAGTCAATCATGAAATATCTGACAAGTCTAAACTGGCCATGAATGGGAGTTGTTTGTTGACTTGTGGAGGTGGGTTATATGGTCCTCCTCCGTGAGGTGGTTGTTCTGGAGGTCCTCCATGGGGGCCTCCACCATAGGGTGGTCACCCAAGGGGTCCTCCACCATAAGCGTCCGCCACTATAGAGTGGTCCCCCTCCACCATGGGGTGGTCCTCCAGGGGGTCCTCCTGGTTGAATGAAAATTGCAGGTTTGGTGGGTTGTTGATGTTGGTTCCATACAATATTTGCTATTCCTGGGTAAGGGTGGCTAAATAGTAGGCTCGTGGTAGAATGGATAGTTTGGCCCCATGTTGGGTGTTGTCCGGTAGCTGGGGGTTGCCCCCCAGTTGATTGTTGCCCCCAGAGCGAATATGGCCCTATGGTTGGGGGTTCCCCCCCAATGGGTGGTTTCCCCCAGTTAAGTAAAGGTTGGCTTCCGATAGGAGGGTATGCCCTCGTTGAAAATGATCTGGAAATAGAGGGTTGCCCCTCGACTGGATGTTGATCGGATATTTACCCTAAGTACAGTGGTTTTCCCCCAATGAAAGGTTGGCTCATAGATGTTTGTTGTTCGAAACCCATTAGTTGACTTCCTTGGGGGGTAAATCCTCTCGTTGAAGGTTGTTGTCCAAAAAGGTTGGGATTGCCTCCTAAGAATAACATGGTAAATAAAGGTTGCCCCCCAGTGGGGGGTGTAGAAGGTTGTGTTCTTGAATGTGGCGGTAAGATGGTTGGGACAACTTGTGATACATATGTCAATGTCGATGTTTGGGTCGGGGCAACGTTTAATTGAGCCTGTTGTAATGTAAAGTGGATGGGGGAGGGATGGGGGAAAGAAGTTTGAAACATATGGGAGATGCTGGATATGGGGGGATGAGGGGTGTGTGAAGAGGCTTGTGACAGATCTCGTTGCAAGAGTTAAAAATCATAGTCTATAGTTGTATCTAATCGATCAATGATGTCGCAGGGTTGTTCAGGGGTCTGGATAGGATCAAATAGACCAGAAACCCGTGGTGGCATGGTGAAACCTTCTAAGGAATGGATTTGTTGGGTTTCCATGCTCACAACGTCTTCGCAAGGCACAAGTGGTAGACGAGAGTAATCAGTATCAAGTTCAGGTTCTCCAACAAAGTTTACCCGAATGAGGAGGGGACCGAAAGGGTCAGTGAAGAGTGTATTTGTAGGGAGTACAAAGCCTTCTTGAAAGTTGACTCCCTCCAGGCATTCAAGTAAAGGGGTAACAATACTTCCATCTTCAGAGCGATTTTCCTTGTGTAGTTCCTCTCAAAGATGGTCTTCAGGTGAGTTGGGAGGCAAGAGTTTGTAATGTAGAGGAGGAAAACCTTGCATCCTCTGAGACCTATGCAGGTCTTGGTCGGCCATGATTGAGTTATGACAACGACATTCGTAAGGCCAACTAAAGAAAATAAACAACACATGCTAAGAAATCTAGGAGTCAAGCAAACAAACCAAAGCTTCTCACCATGAGCTTACTAGTTGGTGATGAAATCCAACATCGCGAGAACATGTGAGAA
>JASDQU010369055.1:0-11390 GCA_032191745.1 Picea mariana
AAAACCTATGGACTCTCATTCAAAGGTTGCAATAGGATTCTAGTGCATCAGATACATTTACATGGAAAAATTATTCACTATGGTACAAAGATCGCTTATATTTATGTAAGAACTCCCAACTCAAACAAAAGGTACTATTGGAATTGCACACCTCTCCAGTAGGAGGGCACTCATGATTTTTGAAAACCTACCATAGGGTCAATAAGGAATTTTTTTGGGATGGCCTTAAAACTGATGTTCAAAGGTTTGTGGTAGAATGTTTGGTTTTCCAACAAAATATGGTGGAAACAATTAAGACCCGAGGTCTTTTACAACCATTAGCCATCCCAAGTCAGCGTTGGGAAGAGGTTTCCATGGATTTCATCATAGGGTTACTGAAGTCTGAAGGAAATAGTGTCATCATGGTGATTGTTTATAGACTGACTAAGTACACACACTTTTGTGCACTCTCTCATCCTTTCAAAGCCACTATAGTTTCCACCTCATTCATGGAGACAGTTCAAAAGCTACATGGAAGTCCAAAGATTATTGTATGTGATAGAGATTCCATCTTCACTGGACATTTTTGGACATAATTATTTTCTTGTTTGGGTACTCAATTGGCTCATAGATCATCTTATCACCCTCAATCTGATGGAGAAACCGAGATAGTGAAAAAATTTATGGAAGGATACCTTCATTGCTTTGTCTATGATAAACAAACACAATGGTTCAAATGGTCACCCTTGGAAGAATGGTGGTATAACAATTCCTTTCATACTGCAACAAAACTGACACCATTTATGACACTCTATGGATACCACCCACCTTCCATCACTTCTTCTTTAAAAGAAAAAATTAAGGTTCAAGCAGTGGAAGATCACATCGAGTATCAACAACAAGTTCTCCAACTCTTAAAGGACAACCTGACTATGACACAGAATCACATGAAACAAAAAGCAGATCAACATTGTAGTGAAAGAGGTTTTGAAGTTGGGGATTGGGTATTTTTAAGTCTACAACCATACAAACAAATTTCCCTCAAGCAAGCTAAGAAAGATAATAAATTATCACCAAAGTACTATGGCCCTTATAAGGTGTTGCAAAAGATTGGTACTGTGGCATACAAATTGGAGTTGCCTGCATCTTCGCGAGTACACCTAGTTTTCCATGTTTCATGCTTAAATAAGGTTATAGGTGACAAGATACTAGTTGAAACTATATTGCCAGAACTTGACAAGGAAGGAAAAATCATATTGGAGCCTGAAGCTATCACTGACAAAAGAATTCGCCAGTTGAGGAATAGATCCATTTTAGAGTATCTCATTAAGTGGAGGAAACTACCTGTTGAAGATTCCACTTGGGAAGATGAGTCTTTTTACAGAAGCATCCATAATTACTCAAGCGTTGCGGAAAACACTTGTCTGAATGGGAGGGGCATGTTAAGCCCTAAATAATGGCACATTACCCCTTAATTGGGGCATATTACATTAGTAATGTTATTTTATTTATGTCATATTGAGTACATTAGTTGTAATTGTACCTTCTAGTTTCCTATATATACCAAGGAGACCTTTTCATTTGGAATCATTTTGTATTTGGAAATTTATGTGGTCTGTAAGGAGGTTTCCCCCTCTAAGAGTCTTATTATCTGAAATTCTCTCTTTTTCAAGGCCTTGAATACTTATTATAAGGTTTTTTATGCTATTTTGATATTTGGTTCCTAACAACAAGGATAAGGATTTGTTGGCATGGTAGTAGATTGAGGGATCAGGGGTGACCTACTACTAAGGATTAAAGTAGCAAGGTCTATGGTTGGGTGGAGAGTCATCCCCCACCTTTTGTTGCAGTGGTCAGGTCAATGATCAAGGTATGGTTATGTTCCTCAAGTCACCAGGTTACAGGTAAGATGGGTTCTTCACCACAGGTAAGTTCCTTACCTCTCACCTCTTATCTTAATAAGAATTTCAATGAATATTCAATGGTTATTTGGACTATTTTATGGTAATTTTGTATTTCGTTTAGTAGATCCTACTATTACATGGCTAAATTTTTGCTTGTATAATTCTTTAGTAAACTGGGTCATTACAAGAGGGGTGGCATAGTATCATGCAAGCTATTAGGTTTTATACAAAATAATAATGAAATGACTCTAGAGACACTAATTTGAAAAATTAGAGAGGAACTAGGGTTCTCCCTTGCCTCACATGAAGGCAATCTCACTAGGTGGAGCCAAATGTTGTAGCACCATAATACACCTTCTTTTTCTTGTTAATTTCAATGGGTCATGGATTAGACAATGAGGATGAGTGACTTGTTGAAGGAAACTCACATGAAGAATAGTTTGAAAATAAAAATTACAAACCTTGGAGGTAGACCAAACTAATTGGAACAATGATAAATATTTGACACATTTTTAATAGAAAAGTGACTCGATGGGATTTGACTGTGGCTATAATGGGCGATTCCTTGAGGTGAAGTTAGATGGGTCTTATCTAACATTGAAGATATATTTCCTACTCATGGGATTTGATGTGCCAGCAATCCCTTTTATACATCAAACCTATATGCCACTTGTAATACCCCAAGGATGTGCCCAAATTACATTATGAATTGTAATTATGTTTTATAGGCTGGTGAGCCAAGTTTATATAAGATGGTGGGCTTATGTGTTTATTAGGCCAGAGAGCCTAAGTGTTGAAGGCCAAGAGCCTGATTTTTGTACATGTAATGATGCACATTATTAATATAAAAACATCTCCACGTGTGGACTGACCACGATGAATGAGTGATGGGGGACTAATATTCCACAAAGTCTGGGTAAGGGAGAGGGGGCTGAAAGGTTGGGAGAAGGGATAAGATTAAGAGCTTAAGACCTTGGGGATAATAATTAAATATTATTCCAAAGCTGTGTAAATGTTTATGTTTTATCCTAAGTTCCTAGAAGGGGGAACATGTGCAAAATGGGGAGCATGCAGCCCTAGGGAGATAGGTGTCAACCTGGGCACATGCAGTTAAAACCAGAGAAGGGAGCCATGTTGGGGGTTCGACCTCCCATTTTCCATCCTCGATCTATGTTTCGGTGTTTGTTCTAGGGAATTCTTATCTGAACCGTTAAGTTTCTGCGTGGGATCTCTGTACACCCTCACACATCTCCGAAACCAGAACCATGAACCTATCATGTGTTGCATGGTTGAGAAACCCAAAATTGCCTGAGTCGTGTTGTGCTATCCCAGTGGGATGTTGTGGCCGTGTAGTTCCTGACCGTGTGAGGTTGCTGCCATTGATTGAGCGTTGCTGAGCCTTGTCGTTGTGTCCTCACTGTACTGGAATTAGTCAAGAGAACAGGTTGCCAAGCCTGTGAGAGACTCTCTCCAGGTGAGAGAGTGCACTGAGGAAGTGAGAACTCTAGGAAGGGGTCTTGTAGCTGCCACAGAGCTCAGAGACTTTCGGTCTGGTCTGTTGTTGAATCCCAAGGCAAGGGAGGTATAGCAGCCGAAGGACTATCCGAGTGAAAGTGAAGATGTATACTCTTGGTGTGGGATAGGCATGTGGGGAATGAGGGTCTATGAGTAGTGGGCGTAAGTGACTCTTGGGAGAGAATCCTTCCTCTGTAACTGTGTGTCTTTCATTGACCTTGCCTAGCCTAAGATTCCATGCCTGATGGAGCTTAGCCCCAGCTCGGGGGTGACCTACTGCTGAGAGTAATGAGCAGCGCGGTCTAAGGCTGGGAGGTTCGTGGAAGGTCTGCACACAGTTGGTGGAATTACTGCAGTTTCAAAGATAAGTATCAGTTTGTGATTAATATTATGTTTTGCATGTCTGTGATGCTTATATGTTATAATGTATTCTGTTGCGCATATGAATTATTGTTAATGTCCTTGATGATGTATATTAGTAGAAATCTTGTGCTTACTCTGTATCGTTTAGAACAATTTGTTAATTAGATTTAATATGCTTGTTATATATATATAAGTATGAGAATGTTCTGCGTAGTAGCATTGCCCGACAAGTGGGTTGATGGCCAAGGAATGATACATTTCGATATCAGAGCTCAAAAGGCTAAGTTAAGGTTGTGTTTGGTAGCATTGCCTGACCTGTTGGTGGCCGGGGATGTGACAATATGGTATCAGAGCCATGGTTACAACACTGAGCCTAGATGGGCCATGTTAGTGGAAGTTGAAGCAAGAGTTTCAGAAAGAATTGTTGTCGAAGTAGAAAAAATTCGAGTTCTGACCCAAGGTTTCAACGCTGAGCCTAGATGGGCCGGATAAGTGGTCATTAGACCCGAGGTTTCAGGTGGAAGTTGTGTGAGGAAGAACCAATTTTTGGACCCTAGAATGTTCTTGAGTGGCAAGAGGTTGCTTGGCCGTGTTACAAAGATCAAGAGGTATAGCGATATAGTAAAACCATCGCCGGTGTGGTATATGGCCAGAGACTCTCTCCAGGTGAGAGAGTGCACCGAGGAAGTGAGAACTCTAGGAAGGGGTCTTGTAGCTGCCACAGAGCTCGGAGACTTCTGGTCTGGTCTGTTGTTGAATCCCAAGGCAAGGGAGGTATAGCAGCCGAAGGACTGTCCGAGTGAAAGTGAAGGTGTATACTCTTGGGGTGGGATAGGCATGTGGGGAATGAGGGTCTGTGAGCAGTGGGTGTAAGTGACTTCTGGGAGAGAATCCTTCCTCTGTAACTGTGTGTCTTCCGTTGACCTTGCCTAGCCTAGGATTCCATGCCCGATGGAGCTTAGCCCCAGCTCGAGGGTGACCTACTGCTGAGAGTAATGAGCAGCGCGGTCTAAGGCTGGGAGGTTCATGGAAGGTCTGCACACAGTTGGTGGAATTACTACAGTTTCAAAGATAAGTATCAGTTTGTGATTAATATTATGTTTTGCATGCCCGTGATGCTTATATGTTATAATGTATTCTGTTGCGCATATGAATTATTGTTAATGTCCTTGAAGATGTATATTAGTAGAAATCTTGTGCTTACTCTGTATCATTTAGAAAAATCTGTTAATTAGATTTAATATGCATGTTATATATATAAGTATGAGAATGTTCTGCGTAGTAGCATTGCCTGACAAGTGGGTTGATGGCCAAGGAATGATACATTTCGATATCAGAGCTCAAAAGGCTAAGTTAAGGTTGTGTTTGGTAGCATTGCCCGACCTGTTGGTGGCCGGGGATGTGACAATATGGTATCAGAGCCATGGTTACAACACTGAGCCTAGATGGGCCATGTTAGTGGAAGTTGAAGCAAGAGTTTCAGAAAGAATTGTTGTCGAAGTAGACAAAATTCGAGTTCTGAACCAAGGTTTCAACGCTGATCCTGGATGGGCCGGATAAGTGGTCATTAGACCCGAGGTTTTAGGTGGAAGTTGTGTGAGGAAGAACCAATTTTTGGACCGTAGAATGTTCTTGAGTGGCAAGAGGTTGCTTGGTCGTGTTACAAAGATCAAGAGGTGTAGCGATATAGTAAAACCATAGCCGGTGTGGTATATGGCCACAGGGATAAAGAGAGCTCAACACCAGAAGTATTGGAGCCATAGGATTTGTTATGAAGGAAAGGAGATCCCTCACGACCGTCATATCTGGAGAAGGTGCAGGAGATTTTTCCTGGAAACCTTTCGGGGATTCGACTATCGAAAAAAGCGATATGTGCGGATGCACGAACTTTCGATGCCCAAATCTTCGAAACGAAAAGCGAGCAGGGTGGGACCCAATGATGTCGCCGAAGGTGACATGGACCTTCCTAGATCTATCACATTCCACCGCCTTAGTTGGTGAAATTTGTAATACATGGGCCTAAAGGGAAAAGTAGATCGAAATTTTGGATGTTGGAAGATTGGGAAGAAACAAGTGTGGGAACTCCCAAGGTCCGAAGTCTTGAAGTCCCGAAGTTCTAAAAACTTCGAAGACAGAAAGACCATAATGAATTTCAGCTGTTGGATGATGGGTAAATGTGGACCGTTGATCCACTCGACTTCGCGAGTTCGGTAATCGAAACTCCGAGAGATAGTTGTGTGTGCTTTGAAATCTCCGAAGACAGAAACCCGAGTAGCACCTAATAGTTTAGCGTTTGGTCACAGCTCGTGATCGCATGGGTTTGGGACTAAGAAAGAGAGGGCTATCACCCGAAAGTTATAGAGCTGAGCAGAGCTTGGAAGATTCGTGAAATCAAAACGTTTTCTTAAAGCAGATTGGTTTTGAATGTGTGGATATTTTTAAGGAGAGATGGCCTGACAAATTCTAGTTGTCTGCACGTTGTGATTGCAAAAGTTTGACGAGTTCCAGAACCGATTAGAATTGCCACGGAGTGCAAAGAAATGGAAGAGACACATAATGCTTCTAGTTCATAAAACGAAAGAGAAGGAATGTGTTATCACCCTGTAATTTCCTAGGCTGAGGAGGAAATCGACAGGGGTAACCACAAAACCTCTTTGATTCAGGGATCTAGCCTTCCAAGACTCAAAGAGGGATCTCTCTGTCAAATTTAGATTTGTTTGGAATATGATATTAGGCTAGTTATGTAGAACATGGGTTTGTTTATGGATTTGGTATGTTTGGGACATTGAAAACTTGAATTTTCATTGGGCCATGGGGTCTACCTTTTCCGGAAATGGATCTATCTCAGACATATTAGATTGTCTCCACAGGGCAGGATAGAAAGACTGCCAGATCAAATTGAATCAAATGAAACTGAAGGAGAGGAATAGATGGAAAATTCCATCAAGCAGAGGAGCAACTAAGAATTCTTATGCTCAACTTCAGATGAAAACATGCAAATCATTAAAAGACCAGAAACAGAGTGCAAAAACAAATTTTGTTCTTAATCTTTCTTTTAATGATTAGATCAGGGAAAAAAATGAATGGATATACAGAGTAAGAAAACAGTTACCTAGAGAGGAAAACATCACTAGGGAGTCTAACAAAAGAATCCTGCAGATACAATTTTTATTTCTGGGAAGCCATTTGGAAAATTACAAAGTATCCCCTGTGGGGCATTAATCAAGAGATCTACAATCAAACCTTGCACATTTTACTTATTAAAATATATAAAATGGACTCTCCCCAGGATCAGGAGGTCGAATTCAACCACCTCGGCCAAAAATAGAAATAAAATCGCTAAAAATCCTGAACTGTCCTCCATGAAAAACGGGCTGAACTGCTGCAAAAAAGGGGTCAACTCAGACATATGTTTCTCCTCAATGGTGACACCTGTATAAAAACTGAAGGATTTTACTGTAGATGATTTTGTGTGGAACAAAAAACTCCTTCGGTTTCTCCAATTTTGTCTCCAGCTCCCTGAAACAGCTCTCGCAAAATCAGGATTGAAACAAAAAAAATGAAAATCTGAAAAATGAGTCTGAAAGATGGCTGCGATTCTCGCAACTAGTGGGACATGTGGAAAACTTGGAAGAGGTTTTTCTTCTTCATCCAGTTTTGAACAAAAACCTCTCTCGATTTTTGAAAATCCGTCTCCTTTTTCCTGGACTCTGCTTCGAAAGGCGACTGGTCAAACTGGCAAAAATGTCAGTTTTTTGAATTTGGGGGAGGGTGGTTTTGTAGGGGAAAGCAGTTTAATCGGACCCCCCCTGAGGTGGTAAGTGGTATTGGGAGGGGGGGTCCGAGTTCACCATGAGGTGACAAGTGTCCCTCCCAAAACCACTTACTCGGACCCCCTTGTTAAAGTTAGGATGGTCGGGGGGGGGGGTCCGAGTAAATTACAGACGTAGATTTATTTGTTGGGATGTGTGAAGTACGGGAGTGGGAAAAGATTTGATTTTTACTTTATTGATTTTTGTTTTTATTTGTTTTTTATTATTTTCTTTTTGTTTCTTTTTACGTGTTTTCATTTTGTTTTATTTTTAATTTATTATTTGTTTTATTGATGTTTTACGCTTTTGTTTTATGTATTAGGTTTTTTTGTTTTAAGTGTTTTGTTTTTATTTGTATTATTTGTATTTATTATATGTTTTCGTTTATTTTAATATTTGTGTTTTATATCGTTTGCTTTATATATGTTTTTTTATATTTTTTATTGTTTTGTAATATTTTAATTAATTTAAATTTCAAATTGCTTTATATGTTTCATTTGGTTTTTATTTTATAATTAACATTTAATTTTAATAAAGTAACTTAACTACTAATTAATTAATTAATTAATTAATTAATAATTAATTATTAATTAGTGTAACCTATTCTAATTATACTAAATTTTATTACTAACATTATTAATTTATTGTTTCATTTTTCCTAAGCTTGTTTATTCATGCAGTGATAAAATTGGCGAAAGGGTGAAAAAAATGAAGGGTGAGGGATTGAAGGGCACATCGGTGGATGAAGGATGCAATAGGGTGATGAAGGATTAGGCAAAATCGATGGAGGGGGAAATGGAATGAACCGAGCCCAGTAAGCCAGATGTCTTCATTGTGGGAGCAACACCAAATAAGCATCCAAAAAATTTAGTTGCCTATGATTATAGGACCCCAACAGAATGGACGTCCACTTGGGAGTTGAATGATCAAACTCCAATGGGCACGGAAAATAGATAGACAAGGAAGGAAATTTGAGTAAGATCATTGAAAAATTGCAGAAAGATGCCCAAACTCGTCGAGCAAATAGCAAAAATCTCAGGAAAACTTAGGATAAACAAGGTGAATTCATCGTAAAGTTGTTAAAGAGTTTGGAGAGAATAGAAAAGAAGTTGGATAAGGAGAGTGACTTGAGAAAAACAAGGAGTCACCAAAATTTTGAGGGGAGAAGATCAAGGAGTGCTGGTAGATACCATCATCACTCCCAAAGTCGCTCCAAGAGAAGGGAACACAGTAGTTCAAGCCCATCTCCTACCAAAAAGCACAAGAGATCTGGAGTGGATGAACTGAAGGGAAAAATGAATAAGATTAAGCCTCCTACATTTGATGGAGAACATAAGAAGGAGGAAGATGCCAAAACATGGTTGCTTGGAATGAGGAAATATTTCCAACTGCAGAATTATTCCTCTCATGCATAAGGAAGAATTGCAATGTATCAATTGAAGGGAAAGGCATCCATGTTGTGGGATCAACTTGTGCAGGTGCAACGCATTAGAGAGAAAGATATCACTTGGAAAGAATTCAAGAGGTATTCCAAGAAGAAGTATTTGACTAAGAGATATTATGACAGAAAGATGAAAGAGTTCTTTGAACTCAAGCTAGGCAACATGACCATTGATGAGTATGAACGAAGGTTTCCAGAATTGCTGAAGTATGTTCCGTTCATCAAGGATGAGACTGTGAAGATTCAGAGATATCTAAGTGGATTTCCACCTTCCACTGGCGACAAGATTCGGTATGATGACCCAAAAACCATGGAAGAAATGATAAGGAGGGCACAATGTTTATATCAACAACAAAAAGAAAAGCCTACCTTCCAAAAGGCTTGGGAAGACAAGAAGAAATTCAAGATGGATCAGAGGAAGAAGGGAACTAAGACCCCCTTTTTCAGAAACAGTCCTCAGGGATAGCCATCTTTTAGAGAACCTAGAAAGGTTGAAATGGGTGGACAAATGCGAAGACAGACACCTATGGAGTGTTGGGGTTGTAAAGAAAACCATAGGTACAGAGATTTCCCCCACATAAATGATAAAGTGAGAACTTTCCACAATGTTCAACAAGCTGAAACAATGGAGGACATGGGCAGTAGAATGCCAAGGATTTACACAGCCCTGGACAATAAGAAAGTTGAATTTTAGTCGCACATGATTGAAGTGGAAGGTATGATTAACAACCATGCCTTTACTATTTTAATAGATTCAGGGGCTAGCCATACTTATAGAGATCCTAGAGTGGTGGAAAGTTTTCATTTATCAAGAAACAAACATGAAAAATCTTGGTTAGTGCAGCTGGCTACAGGAACCAAGAGGAAATTCATTGAGTTGGTTAAGTCCTGTCCTGTGGACATGAATGGACTGAGCACGAAGGTTGAATTGAACATTCTGCCTTTAGGCTCTTATGATTGTTTAATTGGGATGGACTAGTTGGACCAACACCATGCCATCCTGGACTGTCGTAACAAGGCATTCACTTGCCTGGATGAGGAAGGGAATCATAAAATAGTCCAATGAATTTCTAGAGATGTTGCTATCAAAGAAATCTCAGCAATGCAGCTGAAGAAGTGCTACAGAAAAGGCTATTAATTATTTGTAGCCCATGTGGAGGAAATACCCAAGGATAAGGTGTCAGGTATTGGAGATCATGTGGTACTAAAGGAGTTTTAAGATTTATTTCAAGAGGTACCAAGATTACCTCCGAAAAGAGATATTGACTTCTCTGTAAACTTGATGCCTGGAGAAACTCCAGTATCGAAATCTCCTTATAGAATGAGTATGCCAGAGCTGAAAGAACTGCAATTGCAGCTTGAGGAGCTTCTGAAGAAGGGGTACATACACCCAAGTGTGTCACCTTGGGGTGCCCCAATTCTTTTCGTGAAGAAGAAGGACAGAACGTTGAGATTGTGTATCGATTTCAGACAATTGAACAAGGTAACTGTAAAGAACAAGTATCCTCTGCCAAGGATTGATGACCTCTTTGATCAGTTCAAGGATGCGAATATATTTTCAAAGATAGACCTCAGGTCGGGATATCACCAAGTAAGGATAAAGGATGAAGACATCAGAAAGACCGCCTTTAGAGCAAGGTATGGTCATTACGAGTTCACAGTGGTGCCGTTTGGGCTGTCAAACACACCTGCTGTTTTTATGTGCTTGATGAATGGTGTGTTCAGGGAATATCTAGACAAGTTCATCATAGTATTCCTTGATGACATTCTAATGTATTCCAAGTCAGAGGAAAAGCATGAACAACATCTTAGGATGGTGTTGCAGGTGCTAAGAGAGCACCAATTGTATGCCAAGTTGAGCAAGTGCTCGTTTTATCAGGAGCAAATCCATTACTTGGGGCATATTATTTCAAAAGATGGAATAGCGGTAGATCCTGAAAATATTGAGGCCATTAGAGAATGGTCATTGCCAAATAATGTGATGGAAGTCAGATCCTTTATGGATCTAGTTGGTTGTTATAGAAGGTTTATCGCGGGGTTCTCAAGGATAGGTCACCTTATCACTTCCTTGCAAAGGAAGGAGAAAACATTTCAGTGGACAAAGGATTGGGAGATAAGCTTCCAACAATTGAAGTAATTGTTAACTAGTGCTCCAATCCTGAGGATTGCAGATCCAAATGAATATTTCGTGGTGTGCACAAATGTTGGAAGATTGGTTGTTGTCATTGATGTCAACCCTAGTCATGGGTTTTGGACCAGAAGATTGATGAAGTTATTTGGACATGAAGGAAAATGAAAATGAAGATACAACACCCATGGATGGATAGTATACATCATTCTCTTTCCGGTGGTATGTGGCACATCACGTGGATCCTC
>JASDQU010369059.1:0-10335 GCA_032191745.1 Picea mariana
GAGAGAAGATATTTACATCATTTATTTTACAGGATATACAGATGACACTGTCAATGGTCAAGAATCAAATGGTCAAACTATCCCCTAATAAATATATCACAGAACGATGCTATGAGATTTTGGCGTCTTTCCAATTATAAAGAAACGATCGATCATGTGGTTGACAATGCCTCAAATAGAATAAAAACATTGTTAAACCTCATTTACCATGTAAATCCATGGATGGTCTTAGTGGAAGAAAAAGGGAAAATAGTGACATTTGTAGGTGAAGAAATTGTGGAGTTTTTATCCAAAGGCAACAAAGAAGGTAAAACAAAGGGATTGATGCAAGTGTTGATTAAAAGTTCTCAAAAAGAAAGAAATCAAGCATTGCTAGAATTAGATCAGATTACAAAGGACTCCTTGAAGTTAGGTTTTATAAAAGAAACAAATCAATCAAATTAAGCATTGTTGGAATTAGATGAGATTTCAAATCAAGTATTGGAATTAGATCAGATTATAAATGATTCCTCGAAGTTAGGTTTTATGGAAAAATCACATCAAACATTGTTGAAATTAAAAAGATGTAAGAAATCAAGGTTTTCATGAAAGTCTTGATTAAAGGTTCTATGGAAGAAAGAAATCAAGCATTGCTGGAATTAGATGAGATTACAAAGAAGGATTCCTCGAATTATACTTGGAAATAATGGAGTAAGCGCCAGTTGTAACCGACAGTTCTAAGAGACAGTTCGTAGTTCACTGTCTGTAGAGTCTAGTTGTTTGTGGTTTGCATGTAACCGACTCAGTAGAGTCTTTTCCTATTTAAGAATATAATCAGTCTTCATTGAATAATAGAGAAGTGAGCGTAGCCTCACTGTGTGTTGTTTGCTTCACATATTTCTAAGTTGGTATCAGAGCCAGATTGGAGATTTGGGAAATCTAGCTCTCTGAGGCGAGATCCAAAGCATGACATCTCGATTTGATTTGAAAAAATCACCGACACCCTCCCTACCCAGTGTTAGAGAGTGCCAACGCACTCACACTTTCGAAATTACGATTTTCGAGCTCCTCGCGCTCCCTCTGCATGCATTCAAGAGCGCTTAGCGCCGACACACCCCCTTCCACACGCACAGAGTGTTGTCAAGTCTCACTAGCGCTCCCATCTCCGTTGACTAGAAGCACGAGCGCTCCCAATCATTCCTCCAAGAAGCGCCGACGTATTTGTTTTTGCTAATGCATGAGTTAAAGTTTGGAATGCGCGAGCTTTGGTAGCATAAAGGTGGAGTTTTTAAAGTATATTAAAGTGAGGTGGAGTTTTTAGAATAAGCATGAGGTATACTTTGTTTTTATTAAAGTGAAGTTTTCTTATGATTATTATTAAAGATCATAAAGGTGGAGTTTTTATTATTAAAAGTGGATGCATGTGTGAGGTTTAAACTTTATGTGGGATATTAAAGTTTAATCGGGGTGTATATTTTGGATATTAAGGTGCATGCATGATTTAAATGTTGATATATGCATGTGAGGTGGTATGATTTAAAAGTGGCTGCATGCATGATTTAAGCTGAGAACATAGGTAGATTTGGATCAGTGGATCCGAAGGCAGAGCAATGGACTGCTCAACACAGGAAAAAACTCGACAGAAAGTTGCATTGGTGATTTACTTGCAGAGACTAAATTGGAGCGATGGCGAATCCTCTGGCGGAGACCTACCTCAACGAAGCCAACAAGTTAGATGGCTCGAACTTCATTAACTGGAAATTCAAGATGCAGACGCTCATGGAAGGCTATGGTGTCTGGAACATTGCGAAGGGAACTGAACTGAAACCTGATGCGACTGTCGTTGCGACAGCAACACAGATCCAAGATTGGGAGAAGCGCGAAAACAAGGCAAAGGTATTATTGCGCATGCCATTTAAAGATAACATAATTCCACATATTAGAGAAGCTACAACTTCTGCTGCAACATGGATAACGCTTAAAGCATTGTATGAAACTAGCAACACAAATCGTATTTTGTTTCTGAAAACTAAATTGCTAGGCATTAAGATGGATGGAAATGAATCGGTTAGTTCATTTTTGGGTTGTATTAAAGAGGTGAAAGACAAGCTATTAAATATAGGGGAAACTGTTTCCAACACTGACCTGGTCACTATTACCTTAAATGGTATGCTAGAAGATTATCATATGTTCATAACAAGTCTCGCAGCAAGGGAGAAACCTCCTACGTTTGAAGAACTGACAGGTATTTTGCTGCAAGAGGAAGAGAGGCACGAGAATCTAAAGCCTCAGAATAAATATTTGGCACTGTGGTCAAATAAGAGATCTGTGAGAGGGAGATCAGAAGAAAGAGGCAGAGGAGGTAGTTCATGGCAGAGAGGCAGTTCATGGTAGAGAGGCAGTTCATCACAGAGAAGACAACCTCCAAATCAAGGTATGCAATCTGACAGGAATGAGTCAAAGAATTGTTTTTATTGTGGTCGACCTGGACATATTGTTAAAGACTGTCATAAGAAAAAGAGTGATGAGGCTAGGAACAAACCTAGAACACATTCAGGCCATTATGCAGAAAAATCGTCAAATCAAGATCTCAGATTATTTATTGCTAGTGATGATATTGATGAACCCCCGAAATTTGATTCATGGGATCTTACGCTGTTTGTGTCTAACGCTGCTTTATATGTTGAAACAGATGATTCTGATGCCTGGTTTGTGGATTTCAGAGCATCGGTACATATGACATGCAATAAGAATTGGTATGCTAATTTTAAAGAAACACAGAATGGCGCCAACATATATCTTGGTGATGACCACGCTCATCAGATCAAGGGATATGGAGACATTCCCGTGACATTGCCGAATGGTGCAGTTCGTCACATTCACAATGTTGTTTATGTTCCAGGAATAAAGAAAAAATTGATCTCTGTGTTCACCATTACAGATCAGGACTTGAAGGTTGAGTTCTTCAAAGACTATTGCATAGTGAAGGATCTGCTGAACCATTTCAAAACTGTTGCAACGAGAGTCAGAGAAGGAGGCCTATACAAACTTGATGTTACCAGCAAAGCACATCACGCACTGACTTCTGCAACTATGACAACATAGATTCTTTGGCATCAAAGGTATGGACACAACAATCATCCTGATTTATTGTTATTACAGAAAAAGAATATGGTTGAAGGACTTCCCATGTTAAAGAATGAAAAGGCTGTTTGTGATGGATGTGCATTAGAAAAGATGCACAAAGATGAATTCCCCTCTAATCTTGATAGGAAAAATAAAGATGTGTTAGATCTTGTGCATACTGATGTTTGTGGGCCTATGCAGACTAGGTCTTTAGGAGGTGCATTTTACTTTCTGTTATTTATGGATGATTGCACGTGATACACATGGGTTTACTTAGATGAAAAAATGATGTTTTCGAGTACTTTAAGGAATTCAGAACCATGGTAGAAAAGCAGACAAGAAAATCCATTAAAATCTTCCTTTCAGATCAAGGGTGAGAGTATAAATTAGAGGACTTCAAAAAATATTGCAAAGATCATGGAATAGTACAACAGTTCACAGTTCCTCACACTCCACAGCAGAACAGAGTCGCTGAAAGGAAAAACATAACTCTGGTAGAGTGTGCACACAGTATGATGAAAGGTAAGAATCTCTCAAATGCATTTTAGGCTGAAGCCATAAATACTGCAGTTTATTTAAAGAATAGAAGTCCAACAAGGTGTCTTGATAATGTTACTCATTTCGAGGCCTTGTATGGTTCCAAACCTGCAGTTCATAATTTGAAAGTATTTGGGTGTAAAGATTTTGCTCATATTCCAAAGGAGAATAGGAGGAAATTGGATGCTAAAGCCATTAAATGTATTTTCATTGGGTACTGTTCTGAATTTAAAGCATACACATTGTTTGATCCTACGACTCACAAAGTATTTGCAAGTAGAGATGTACTTTTCCATGAGTAGGAAGCAGGAAATCATGACGACAACAGTCGTGAGGAATGACAGAGACTTCTTGATGAAGGAGTTAAAGAAGAGCAACAACAACCCACACAGCAGCAGCCATCCCCACAGCGACAACATCAACAACAACCATCCCCGCAGCGACAGCAGCAGCAGCAGCAACAACAAAAAGGACTAAGTGATATGGACAATTCAAGCAGTCACAATTCACCTAGAGGTGAAGACAGATCTTCACAAAGTGGGGAGGAAGATAATCAGTTGAAAAGATCTTCACGACAGATTCGGCTTCCTGAGAGGTATAAAGACTATGCCCTAATGAATAGCATTTCAAATGTCATAGAACCTATGAGTTTTGATGAAGCTAATGAACATGATGAATGGCGAAATGCAATGGAGGAAGAATATGAATTTATAATGAAAAACAATACTTGGGAATTCACTGAATTGCCTAAACATAAGAAGTCCATTGGATGCAAATGGATATACAAACCCAAGTTTAAATCAGACGGTAGTATAGATAAGTATAAGGCTAGACTGGTGGCAAAGGGGTATTCACAAACATAAGATATTGATTATGCTGAAACATTTGCACCAGTAGCTAAATTGAATACTATCAGAATGTTAATTGCTTTAGCTACAAAGTACCATTGGAAACTACACCAGTTGGATGTTAAATCTGCATTTTTGAATGGTGAGTTAAAAGAAGAGGTTTACCTTACTCAATCTGAAGAGTTTGTGGAAAAAGGGCAAGAACACTTAATGTGTAAGTTAAATAAAGCATTGTATGTACTAAAACATGCACCTAGGTCATGGTATGTGAAGATAGATTCTTTCTTTCTTCAACAGGGTTTTATGAGGAGCAAAAGTGATCCAAATTTGTATATCAAAGTTGATGAGTAGAGGTATATAGTATTGATTTCCTTATATGTTAATGATTTGATAATTACAGGAAATGCAGAGAAATTAATTGATGAAATCAAGCAACAATTGTCAAAAGTATTTGAAATGAAAGATCTTGGTGAGTTACATTACTGCCTAGGTCTTGAAGTTTGGAGAAATGCAGGCCAAACTTTTGTTTGTCAGAGTAAGTATATTAGAGAAGTACTTGAGAGATTTAAAATGGATCAGTGTAAGTCTTCTACTGTTCCCATGCAACAGAATGTGAAACTTTCTTGTGATGATGGTTCGAAGAAGGTGAATGGCACTGTGTATAGATAGATGGTGGGTAGTTTGAATTATCTCACCACAACCAGACCTGATATTTCATATTCTGTGAGTGTGTTAAGTCATTTTATGGCGAAACTTCATGAAATCCATTGGAATGTAGCAAAGGCAATACTCAGGTATCTAAAAGGAAGACTTGATTATGGTATTAAAGATACTGATGCATCTGATATTGAGTTGACATGTTACTTAGATTTTGATTGGGTTGACAATCTGGATGATCGAAAATCAACCACTGGATATGTGTTTGGCATTGGATCCGGGGTTGTTTCATGGAGCAGTAAAAAACATCCTTCTGTATCTTTGTCTTCTACTGAAGCAGAATATAAAGCCTTGTGTGCAACAACTTGTGAACCTATTTGGTTAAAATGACTTCTTCAAGATGTTGGAGAAGAACGAAAGGAACCTACGATGATCAAATGTGATAATCAAAGTTCAATCAATATTGCGAAGAATCCGATTTTTCATGCAAGGACAAAACATTTTGAAGCTCAGCTTCATTTTGTTAGAGAAAAGTTGCAGTCACATGAAATAGCTCTTTATGTATTGTAATACTAGTGAAAATGCTGCTGATATTTTCACTAAGCCTCTTGGAAAGATTAAATTTGAGTTGTTTAGGGAGATGTTAGGTGTAGAAGTCAATCCATTCTCCATTAAGGGACATACTTGGAATTAATGGAGTAAACGCCAGTTGTAAGCGCCAGTTCTAAGAGTCGGTTCGTAGTTCACTATCTGTAGAGTCTAGTTGTTTGTGGTTTGCATGTAACCGACTCAGTAAAGTCTTTTCCTATTTAAGAATGTAATCAGTCTTCATTGAATAATAGAGAAGTGAGCGTAGCCTCACCATGTGTTGTTTGCTTCGCATATTTCTAAGTATTATCAGTGAAGATAAGGATTAGTTTAGATAATATTGGTAAATTTTTTTAATGTGTATTGTAAAATTTTCTCATCCAATTTTATAATTATTTTCAAATATATATCTTTTTATTAAAATATTTTCATCCAATTTTATAATTATTTTCAAATATATATATTTTTGTTAAAATATTTTCAAGCTTTATCATTCTTTTAAATTTGAATGTGTGAATTGTTATTACTTTTACAACCATTTTTTATTAAAATTTATAAAAAATAATTTTATACAATGTTTATCTATTTTATCAAGCAAATTGTAATATTAATTTCCTCCATATACATGGATAATTTCATCTTGTCATATTAATTTCAATTTCTTACAATGATAAAAGAGTTAAAGAAATCTTTTTGATACTTTTGTTAGTTTGGAGACAATAATCCTTGAAATATTAATTTCTTCCATGTTTATGGATAATTTCATTTTGCGATATTAATTTCAATTTCTTACAATGATAAAAGTGTTAATGAAATCTTTTTGACAATTTTGTGAGTTTGGGGACACCAATCTTTGTAATATTAATGTCTTCCATGTATATGGATAATTTCATCTTGCAATATTAATTTCAATTTTTTACTATGATAAAAATGTTAATGAAATCTTTTTGATAATTTTGTAAGTTTGGAGACACTGATCCTTAGTTAACTTGGAAAAGACTTTACAAAAGTGTAGAGATGAATTTAAACTCTCATAAGTGCAAAATGTTCAAGATGGAGGGATAATTTGATCATTTCTAAGGCACGGGGAAAGATTAAGATAAGGTATAAAATAACAAAATTGGTCAAAGGATTTTCCTTGGGTGATGTGATTTGTGAAAACAATGAATGTTGTTCTCCCTTACCAAATTCAAGAAATATGAAGTTTTCACAATCCATTTGAATGGACAAAGGAATCTGAACATGTCTTTCTAAAACTGAAACATTGATTGATTTATTTCAATATTAGAAGAGGCTTTGATGGAATCTTGTCTTTTTTCTACTTATAGTAATGCATCATAATTTATTTATAGTTATTTAGATAAACCACAACTATTAAATAAAGTTATGATTTATTACCATGAACTTTGATGGGTAAGTTAAATATTATATTATTTGGTGAGTATACAAAGTTAATAGAGTAAAAATCCATAATCGATTCACATTGATCCATGTCTGTTACCTATGGACCTCCAGACTCTATCTCCTTAGTTACCTCTAGGCTAGGGGGTAACAAGTAGTAATGAAGTTGTATAAACAAGTAACAAGAAGAATTAAAAGAAATGTTGACCAAGCAAATAACATAACATAAAAACACGTTGCAAAGAGAAGAAACATTACATAATATAATCACATCCAGAAGACAAGAGAAAATTGAAAAAGAGGAAGTAAATAGTGAAAACATGGATAGCTTCAATAGAATAGTGGAAACATTGGAGCAAAACCTTTCACCAATCTCAAGTAAAGAAGTACCAAGGATATCTCTATTAAGAAATACAAGCAACCCAAGGTTTCAAGATATAAATTATCAAAAAATTAAAAAGTTATATGAAATTGATGGAAAACACAATGATGTAAAGGAACTTAACGAAGACCCTAAAACTATTCATAAAAATGAAGAAATTGACATCAAACCCCCGGTACAAGAAATAGTGGATGAGGCCTTTGAAGAAACTATGAAATCTCTCGTATAAGAAAATGAATACATGCAGAGTGTTGTCACTAGACGGTTTAGAAAAAAGAAAAAAAAAACTCACTTTTACTCCAAATGATTTAAGCTCCCATTGACAACAATATTTTTACCTTGTATTCCCATTTCTAGAGTTAAGTTGAAATTGGTGGAAACAGAGTATACAGAGAATCATAAAAAAAACGCTTTAAAATAATTGACTCATTAAAAACCAAGAGGAGACATCGATTTACAATTCTAGAAAATATAAAATGTCTCAAAGTGGAAAAAAAACATACAAAGAACAGTGC
Source organism: Picea mariana (assembly GCA_032191745.1). Taxonomy (NCBI): domain Eukaryota; kingdom Viridiplantae; phylum Streptophyta; class Pinopsida; order Pinales; family Pinaceae; genus Picea; species Picea mariana. The sequence continues at coordinate 8,034 of JASDQU010369059.1, forward strand.
AATGAAACAATTAGAAGGTTATTGGAATTGCAGCTCAATTTGAAGAATGTTAAAGAGACAACAGATGTGGAGGAAAACAATGCTATTTTCTCATCTAAAGCTAAGATTGATCAAGTGGTCAGAACACTAGAGTCACTAATAAAGGAAGGGAAGAATACCCAACTAAATGACTACCACGTTGGTATTGAATTCGTGTTGGCATTTCTGTTGCCCAATCATGGGATGCAACTCTTAGTGTTTCATATTATAAGCACATTTGCAACAAAGAATGAGAAATGCAATGTTAAATTAATTGGCTCCCCCAGTGTTCTTCCTCAATCCACGATCATGCATTTAAAGCCAGGTATTCTTGAAGGATCAATAGCTATAGAATTTATCGAAGCAATATGATGGCTTTGTGGACATTATCTGGGACATGCATACATATTATTCATCGGACATCATTTTTCATGTCTTTTATAAAGTCATCTCTAGTGTATGCTGTCGAATTTTAACATAGAGCTAAAATAAAATAAATTAACTGTTGTTATACTAAAAAATCCAAGTTAGTTATGACAGGGATTCCAATTACAAAAGAGTATCCATTAAATATGATTCAAGCATTGCAGTCTTCCACTACACTGCTGGAAGAATATCATTCCTGAAAAATTAAGATTAAAAACTTCAACAATAGTAATATTATCGGACAAGTTGACAATCGTGTGGTTCTCCTGCTAGGAAAAAGGACAACCAGGCCATCGTATATCTTCAATACCTTCGCTTCTTATATTTCCATGGACAAAAACTTTGGGCTCAGTTAACTGTAAACAAGAAACGTAACAATTAGGAGCTAAACTGTTGTGGCAACAAAACGCCTAATCCAATTTGGACTTCAAACTTCACCAAATATCATGATGAAAAACAATGGCTAAGCAAAAATAACATACCAGGCGAACAGGTGGGAAGGAGAGTTGAACAACTAGCCTAGAAAATCCAGAGATGGCCAATAAGCATTTAAAGCCAGGTATTCTTGAACGTTCACTGCTCCAGAAGCAAAAATTAACATAAACCGCAGAGTTAAAAAAGAAAGGAAGAAATAATCATAGATTAATTATATTAATGTCCATTAGTGTCCAAAAGCAGCTAATGGGACAGTGAGATACATCTGAAAAATAGCTGAAAAAATAAAACTCACATGTGAACAAGATTAGCATAATGACAGGTGTTAGAATTCAAAGGATTTGATATAATCTTATYCCTGGTTTGTGSGGACAGAAAAATYATATAAAATATTCTCAATATAATCCCAGGTAGTGTTCATATGGACAAGTAATATATAACTATGAATTGGAGTTAAATCTTATCTCCTAGTACTTACAAAGCGCATGAACAAAGATTGAAATCAATTAGTACTTCTTGAGCAACATATCCTCCATAAAGATCTAATTTGTTGATTGACTAAAATCCAGCTTAAATCTTGGGACTTGATTCTTTCTTTCCATACAACTCCACACCTTTATACTCACCTCTTTTGTATGCCTAATCCCCATTGTTAAGCATTTCTTCTATAGGAGTTGGCCTGTATCTTTTCATATAGATTTTTCATTTCAGAGCAGAAGAGATGTGCATCAGAACTACATCTCTAGTCCTTCCAAATACGATCTCTCACTTCTAGCTACATCTTAAAAGGATAAGAATCTAGAAAGGATAGTTTTGCCACAGTTACAAGACACTCAGATGGATTTACATTTTTCCAATACAACCAAGAACACCTCTCCTTGTTCCCGCCGTGTGTTGAACCCTCTTCTAGAGAGACCTTTTTCATAGAATTTGAAAAGTATCATAGCTTTCCTTGAAGTGAGGGGTAGGTTGAGATAGATCTTGCAGCCAAATACCAGTCATTTTTTGGACCCTTAAAGTTCCACTAAAAGTCTATGGAGACAATAATAGGCCAAGTATTCTAGATTTTCGTGACTGCTGGGGATCCTAGAAATTTGAAGGAATTATCCTCCATTCATGTCATAGAACCCAACAGGTTTTTTTGCACAGTAGTGGTTCTCTATATATAGCACTAACTAACATTTGTTATAGGGCCTCTCCACTCATAACTCTTACCACTCATTTTTCTCCCAATTTCACCTTGAGTGGAGATATATTTCAGGCCAAGGTCTTCTTGTTCCTTTAGGAGGGTGAAAACATCCCCAGCTACTAGATGTACTTTGTAGTTGATACACTTTTCCATGTTCCATATTTCTTAAATGCAATGAACACTATTGATCCATTGAAGACGTGATGGGGAGAATGTGCCCTTTTGTCATATCCC
>JASDQU010369065.1:0-10178 GCA_032191745.1 Picea mariana
TCGTTGGAAATATCTATCCGAGAACTACAACTTTTGGCCAGAGCAACATCGATCTATGATCCATGTTGCTCCACCGTTTTCCCAAAAAACATAGTTTAGGGCCTCAAAATGGCCCCGGAAGTTAAAACTGCTAAAAATAGTAAATTACCAAAATTGCCAGAAACATGTTTTGGGCCAGTTGGAGAAGGTGGGTGGCCACCGATATCCACCTGGATCAAGAAAAGAGGTAAGGAAGCTCATGGAATTTATATATACTTGTATTAAGTTGATTCATGATGAAAGCGTTGGACAATAGATACAAAGTTTAATCAGACAATATGAACTAGGAAAGATATACCCCTTACTGAATAGGGAAGTACATAAAATCGATAAGAAGAGAAGGACCAATAAGTAATTACACTTGAGTGCTCAAATAGGTCAATATGATATAGACTATGTGGTCCTCGACTTAGGGTCGGAGATCAATGTCATGACAAAGAAAACCTGGGCACTCATGGGAAAACTGAAGTTGATATATTTCCCTATCAGGCTTAGGATGGCTAATAAACAAGATGTAAGCCCGTTTGGAAGATTGGAACATGTCCCTGTGGACATTGACAGAGTCAAAACGTTTTCATATTTTGAGGTAATTGAGATAGTTGATGATAGTTTTCCTTACCCTGCGCTATTAGGAATTGATTGGGCTTTCAATAATTCCACTATGGTTGATTTGAAGAAAAGACATATGACTTTTGAAAGACATGGCCTTAGGGTCATTGCACCTTTAGATCCATATGAAGGTTACAGATACATAAAACATATCAAAGAATAATACCACGCATATGATCTAGAAAACATATACAAATTAACAACCAGATAAGAGGATTACATTAATCCTACAACCGATGGAAAATTAAGCTAGCAAAGTGATAGAGAATGTTCATCCGACTTAGAAGAAGCACTAGATCACTGGAAGAATAAGATGTACGAAGTATCTACAAGAAGATGTGCTAGATTAACCAGATAATTTCATTGGATAGGCACAACAGTAAGTAACTTACCCACCTTTGATGGTATGAATCCTTTAGAAACCTTCTTGTCGGACTTTGAGGAAAGTATACCAATACAAAAAATATTGTTGGATATGGATGACGCCTTGAAAGCCACACCAGAAAGATGGTGGGGGACACATAAACACAACATTAAATAATGGTTACAATGTCGTACCCTGATGACAACGCGGTTCTCAGCACAAGTAGAAGGCTACAAAGTTAGGTACACAGGTCGAAGCTTCCCAAAGGACCATGTGCAAAGCTGTGAGAAAGCCTGGAGAAACATTCCTCAAGAACAATGGGTACACAAATTCATCAACACACTGGACACAACACCTATCAACTGGTACCTCCAAGTAGAGTTGCGCCTCATCACTACATATTGGAAAGGTATGAATCAGAATTTTATAACCACTTTCTTATTTGAAAGTCAATATCCTTTAGTAGATCAAGAATTACATATTGTGAGACAAAAAGTATTTGAGGAGGCCTCTAGCCTTCCTTTGGAACAAGAAGAGGATGAATGGACTGCACCTCTCCAGAAATTGCAAGGTTGTTACAACATCAATGCTGGTGAAGACGATGATCCTAGAAAGGTGAACATCGCTGAAATGGAAGGCCAAAGAGATGTGGAAGGACCAGGAGTTGATCTAACATTCATTGAACAACTGATCAATATTAAGAAGGTCAATATTGGAAGAGAGGAGACACCAAAGTTTGCAAATGTTGGAGATTATTGGGATGTTTCCACCATTGACAAGATCACAGAGTTAATACATGAATATCAGGACTTGTTTCCAACCAAGTTCACTGATATGAAAGGCATTAAATGGTCTATGGGAGAGATGATGATCCCTCTGAAGCTAGATGCAAGACTAGTCAAACAAAGACCTTACATATTGAAACCTAAATGTAAGGAGAAAGTGAAGATTGAGCTCGACAGAATGATGGAAGAAAGGATTATAGAACCTGACAAAGAGTCGGAATGGATTAGCACTATGGTGGTGCAAGACAAGAAGATAGGAGAGATCAGGATCTGCGTAGATCTCAGGAAGTTGAATGATGCTTGTTTGCATGACCCCTTCCCTACACCATTCACTGACAAAGTGTTAGATAATGTGGGAGGCCAAGAGGTATATTCTTTTATAGATGGATTTTCACGATACCATCAGATCTGGATTTCCAAGGAAGATTGTCGTAAGACCACATTTGCAACAGAATGGGGATCTTACCAATATACAGTGATTCCATTTGGATTGAATAATTCCCCAGCCATATTTTCCATGGTGGTGGTTGAAGAATACAAGGATTTTTTTCATAAATTTCTAGAAGGATATTTTGATGATTGGACTGCTTTTAGTTTACTCAAGAATCATATTGAATGTCTAAGGCTAATGTTGGATAAATGAAGGCAGTGTCAAATTTCCTTAAATCTAAAGAAATGCATCTTATTTTCACCATTTGGAGTGTTGTTAGGTCATATTGTATGAAAGCAAGGGTTACTGGTAGATCCATCCAAAATCACCATTATAGTTGATCTACCCCCTCCTACTTCAATCAAACAGCTGCACACTACGCTGGGACATACAAGATACTACAGGAAGTTCATTAAAGGATATGCTCAGATCACAACACCCATGGAGAAACTATTGAATAAGGATTGTCAGTTTAGTTGGATAGAAGAATGCCAATAGATCTTCGACACACTGAAATAGAAAATGGTTACTGCGCCTATTCTGGTTTTCCCATATTGGACCGAGGAGTTTCATGTGCATGTCGATGCATCTTCCCTTTCTTTAGGAGAAGTGTTATCACAACCTGAACAAGGCGATATTGACCACCCATTATCTTTTTCTAGCAGGAAGCTATCAACTGTTGAGATTAATTACACCACCACTGAGGGAGAAGGGTTAGCCATGGTGTACGCATTGCAGAAATTTTACCACTACCTATTGGGAGGACACTTTAAAATTTTTACTAATCACTCCACGCTAAAATACCTAGTCAACAAGCCAGTGTGGGGGGAAGGATATGCATATGACTTCTGCTATTTCAGGAATATGACTTTGAGATCGTAGTTAAGCCAGGAAGAATGAAAAAAGGTCTTGACCACTTGTCAATGTTGGAACATGGTGAAGATATGACCAATTTGGAGGATGCACTACCAGATGCACAATTACTAGCCATTAGAAAGATCGATGACCACTTCACAGAGATAGTCTAGTTCCTATAACCAGGAATGACACCAAGTGAGTATACAATTCCTTAGAAGAATTGGATAGTAGTGCGCGCTGCAAACTTCTCACTTATAACTGGACATCTATATAAGATGCGACCTGATGATATATTGAGAAGGTGTGTTATGGATGCAGAGCAAACAATGATCCTCGCAGAAGCTCATGAAGGAATCATAGGAGGACATTATGTAGGTAAAGGAACTACGCAGAAGGTTCTTAGTGCTGGCCTTTGGTGGCCTACCTTTAATAGAGATGCTAAAGACTATTCCAGAGCCTATGACATATGCCAAAGATTTGGGAAACCATCTAGAAGAGATGAAATGCCATTAACACCATAGTTGACCCTAGAAGCATTCGCGAAATGGTCCATTGACTTCGTTGGACCTATAAACCCACCAGGAAAGCGTACAGGAGAAAGGTTCAAAATTACAACAACATAATACTTGACCAGATGGACCGAAGTAAGAGCAGTTAAGGACTGTAGTGCAACTACAACTACGCGCTTCATATTTGATGACATCATAACTAGGTTTGGATGCCCAAAGATACTTATGAGTGATCAAGGCACACATTTCATCAATAAGACAGTTGAAGCCCTAACTGAAGAATTTGCAGTCCACCATCAGAAGAGCACACCATATCATCCACAAGAAAATGGGACAATTGAATCATTTAACAAGATTTTGGAGACAAAACTAACCAATATTTTCAATGTGAACAGGGATAACTAGGATTTAAGAGTACCAACAGTATTATGGGCCTATAGAACCACTTGCAAGAAGCTGACAACGCAAACACCTTTTAAGTTGGTATATGGTCTTGAAGTTGTTGTTCCAATGGAATATTTGGTACCAAGCCTAAGAATTGTTTCCTTTACATATATGGATGAACCTGACATTGTTCAAGAGAGGCTTGCACAGTTGGTCGAACTAGAGGAAGATAGATTTATTGCAAGATTCCATCAGTAGGTTCAGAAGGAAAGAGAGAAGGCCTATCATGAAAGACACATCAAGAAGAAGGCATTTAAACAAGGTGATCTAGTATTGATATACGATAGTAAGTTCAACAAACATCCTGGGAAGTTCAGAACGCATTGACTAGGGCCATATGAGATCACCTATGTTACAGAAGGAGGAGTTTTGCAATTGAAGACTCTGAATGGAGAATGGAAGGAAGGATTAGTGAATGGGAGAAGGTTGAAATTGTACTATGACAACCAACTACCCCGCAACTCTTAGTAACCATAAGAGGAAAAGGGTCTAGGTACCAGGTGCAGTTGAAAATGGGTACCATACACAAAAAAGACAGTTTGCACAAGGAAGGAAAGGAGGCATCGAACATAAAGTAGAGGCTACATTGCGCAGTATGAATTCGAAGTAAAACAAGAATCTAAGATCTGAAGTGCCTTGGGATGAGTCACAGGTGAGTGTTGGGGGCCTGTTGGCCCTTGGTTATGGAAGTACGTAAAGATCAAGGAAGAAAAGGGAGAATGAGAACTTCGCGGAAGACACAATGACTGATATTGGGTTGAAGTGAGAAAAAGAGTAGAAAAGACAGAGTGAAGCAAGTCGTTGGATAAGGAGATTCAGGATGACAAATCAGAAAGAAAGAAGGATCATGGACAACTTAGAAAGTAGAGAAATCCACCAGTGGATGCTTTGGAGCACCGCGTGAGAAGGAAGGAAGGAAAGATGGGCTGGGGAAGCCCTAAAAATACGGGTCAAGTTGACCTAGGGTTTTAGACACCTAGGGTTTTGGTATCTAGGGTTTTCGACACCTAGGTTTCGACCTAAGGATGTCGGTGAGTTATTGTAATGTATAAATAAGACCTACATGAAGGAAGGAGGGTCGATCTAGTTGTTGTTTCTTCGTGGTTATTGGTATGTAATGAGAGATTATTTTTTTGTAAGAGATAAGTGCTAAGTATGAGAGCCTTCTGGTATTGTAATATCTTCAGCTGGGTGCGAAGATCAACCCTGCAGTTGGGTGCACAGGGAGGGGAGAGAAAAAGAGGAGAAGAGAGAAGAACTGCTAGCTAAGAACGTAGACAAGAACTGTATGCTTCATATTAATACATTATAAAGAACAGTTCTCTGGACGTAGCCCTAGAGAGAGGGTGAACCACGTATATTTTTTTTTGTGTGTGATTGGTATTCTATCTCTGTCATTGATATACTATGATTTCATTACTACATTGTATCTGATAAGTATATGTGTAGATTAGATCCAAGTTGATAAGTGATATATGAATGATGTGTTGTTCTTGTATTAGATCCACTTGATATTCCACTTGGTTGCAGACATCTTTGTCCTGCAGCCCCCCCATAACTTCTTTGGGTGACATTACATCTACTTCGCAGGTGTTGCCTAAAGGGCCAGTAGTTAGGGCTTGCTGGTGCACTCTTGGAAATGAACCCTGGGTCTGCCCCTGTGCCAACACTTTGGAATGCAGATATTATGCAAGGAAAGATAGTGAAAGATTTAATAACACCCTAAGGTGTTGGAGATGTAATCAAGTAGGACATATTGCTGTTCATTGTCACACCATAAGATGATACAAATGTAGTGGATTTGGCCACAAATCCCAGGATTGATGGAACACAAGAAGAAATTCCATGATGAGGACTTCATATAGCATGACTAGAAGAAGGAATGAAGTTAGGAAGGAAGAAATTTTTGAAAATATGGAAGCTCAAAGCTCAAGTACTAAATAGCTGGGACACCTTCAGAAGTGGGTGAAGAAAAATGAATAGTTAGAATAGAATGGAAGCCTTAAGAGAAGCTCAAGTTTGACATCTTTAGAAGCATACATAGGTTACAATGGTAACAGTCGCGTACATATGCAATCTAACCTATGAATAGGCCATGTACATATGTGAGTTGACTGTGAAGCAGACCGCGTATCTGTGGTAAAGAGATTTGGGAAAAAGGTTATGAACATGAGTTGTAGCATGGTATGATGGTATAAATTTGTGTTGCAAGGTATGGAATTGTTTTTTGAAGGTTCTGACATGGTTTGTTGCAGGTTTTCATAATTACGTGTTGGAATACATAATTGATGTATGTAAGGCGATGACATACAGATGAGTGTGGATGCATGGTACTAACCCTAGAGTGTGGACTGAGACATGTTTTATGTTGAGGAACAATGTTGGTTGTGACAGTGAAGTTATGTCACTTTGGTTATGAGATATATCACGATGATGCTATCTTGAGATATCATTGATCTATTGAAGCACACTTCTAGTACATTTATTGCTAGATGGTTGGTATTTGTTGTCGTAAATGGAAGTTGAGGCTTATCTATTGGGTACATGGTTGGTACATATTTGAGTTTCATTGATATATCTTATGATGTATTATTTGTTGGATATCTTGGTGCATGCATTTGGCATGTGGTTGAGCTACATATTGGGACATATAGTTGATGATTTAATGAAGTGGTCATGTTGTACATCATTGATGAGGCATATCTTGATCTATAATTGACGTGTGGTTAGTAAACCATTGGTATTACTTGATTAACATATACTTTGGTACATGATATATGTGATGATATAGTTGAGACACTTGATTGATTGAGATGCATGGTTGTGGCACTTTGTTCATGGTGGAGGCATATCATGAATGATATGAGACTTGTTTGAGACACATGGTTGGCATGTTGGTAGATGCATATGGTTGATATACTCCATTGATGATATCTTATGGCGTATTATATGGTGTTGATGTACATGGGTGTTATGCATGGTTGGCACACAATATGGCACATGATGTACTTGGTTGATGTTTTGTTCATGATTCTCTATTTAATTGTTGACATATCTTTTTCTTCTTGATGTATGGTATGAATTTTTTTTTATGCATGGACAGGTCCAAGGATCGTCATAGAAAAGGTGGTTGATCTATGTTCTGGTTGAGCAGTAGCATTTGTAGCAAAAGCATATTGTGGTGGTAGCATATTCTTCATATTACAGAGAATATAGGGGGAGACATAAACATAGGGGGATTCATTCTTCTTCCCATGATTCCATGAGGAAATATTTATCAAATGAAAAGATAAATAATTGGAAAATGATCCCTACACTTGGAGAAAGAGAACATAGGCATAGTTCCAGGGGGAGCAATGGTCACAGGAGAAGCATGAGAGATATATATTCAACATTACATCAAAGTGATATCCCTTGTTCAAAAGGGGAGAGATTATTTAGAGGAATATCAAAGGCATTTAGACAGGGGGAGAAACCCCAAGGGGAGTTCAGGCAAGGGGATCAACCCCAAGGAGATAACTACCCTTTTCCATTGATTTGAAATGGGGAGAGATAGTCACATTGATGTGATTGAGATGACTATTGATGTAGAGCAATGCCTTGTATACATGTTTCCATCAATTATTGGTGTTGACATCAATGTTGATATTTCCATCAATGCCAAAGGGGGAGATTGTTGGATCATGTTGTCATTAATGCCAAATGATTGAGTGATTGATGTCAAAGGAACAATGTCTTGTATGCCAAAGGATTGATGTCAAACGAACAATTTCTTGTCATAGAATACTATTGTAATATGTATTGTCCTTGATGTGAATGGATTGATGTCAAGTGAAATCATTACTCATATGATGTCATGCATAGATGAAGATAGATCAATGAGTTTTCATTGATATATGATGCATATATGAAGATGGATCGATGTGGTTTCATTGATATATGATGCATAGTCGGGTTGATGTAAAGATGACTCATTATTGCATTGATAAGGAGCACAAATGGATGAACTCCAAAGTGGTCCCCTTATGGTGAAATCCCTCACGGGAAGATGCTTTGCGGTGAACTCCAAAGTGGTTATTGTCTTATCATGGTTGTACAAATGGATGAACTCCAAAGTGGTCCCCTTATGGTGAAATCCCTCATGGGAAGACGCTTTGTGGTGAACTCCAAATTGGTCCCCTTATAGTGAAAGCCCTCATGGGAAGACACTTTTCAATTGAGTTATCCCAGAAGTATGGTCAAATAAACCATGCTTAATTATGTAATAATGAGATGAATATCAATGAATTTGTCACTGAAACTATCTTATATAGATAGTGCTTGTCAATCTGTTTCCGATGGTATGTGGAATGTCACATAACTCCTCACGGTTTGAGAGTTATGGCCTTACAAAGTTGAAGGAACCTCATATGTTGGCTTGAAGCCCCAAAAGGTCAAAGAAGTCAAAGTGCTTGCAAAGAAGAAGATTATTTAAAGTGAAGTGACAAAGTCAAGGAGGATTATTTAAATAATAAAGTGAAGTGACAAAGTCAAAAAGCATTATTTAAATAATAAAGTGAAGTGACAAAATCAAAGAGGATTATTTAAATAATAAAGTGAAGTGACAAAGTCAAAGAGGATTATTTAAAGTGAAGTGACAAAGTCAAGGAGGATTATTTAAATAATAAAGTGACGTGACAAAGTCAAAAAGTATTATTTAAATAATAAAGTGAAGTGACAAAATCAAAGAGGATTATTTAATTAATAAAGTGAAGTGACAAAGTCAAGGAGGATTATTTAAATAATAAAGTAAATGGATAACTTTCTAGTTATGGAAAGTGGTTATAAGAAGGTTAACCCTAAAATGAGGAAAATGGGTTAAGTGGTCAAGTGGCTATTGGATACATGGAAAAGTGGAAAATTGGCCAAAGTTGAACATAGGTGACTATGTGGACAAAGTGGCCTAGAAGTTGCTTCTAAGGAAGATACTTGGAGAATATAAATAAGAATCAAGGGTCTCTTGTGAAAATCATCTCTTGAGCATAGCTTGAAGATATATTCTAAGTAAGATAGGGATTGCAAGTTCTCGTGGACACCAATGGAGACTTGAGTGTGAGTTGATGCCAGGTTCTTGAAGTCTGAAGCAAGTTCTAGATCTTCATTCTATGGGATCAGATCTTCCATCGAAACTTTGGAATGGTTACATAGTTGTCTTGATAGACACTCTTGCTTATTATACGGTGAATGATTAAGGAATTCTTGGTATGGCTGTTGTGATATGGTTATGTTGGTTGATTGATAGAGTGAGCAACACTCTCATGGTTCAGTACTGGTATGATTTCCATAGTATATTTTTTACTTATGTTTGAGTAGCATTCATATTGTATGGTTGAGGAGCATGAGTGTAAGTTGTTGGAGAATATGGATGTGTTGATATTGGTTATGGTACATATTGAATAGTGAAAGACAAAATTTGATGTTACTGAAGGTTGTAGAGGATCTGAGATTCTCATGGAGAGAAAACCCTAAATTTTCAGAAGGAATACGCGGGATGTAGTACAGACAGGTCGTGTACATACACGAGTTGTAATACTGGTAGGGTGCGTACATATGTGTGTTGCACTACTGACAGGTCACGTACCTGTTGACAAATTGGTATATGTTGAGGATCGATTCCTCTTTTCAGTTGGTGCTGAGTTGTGTAAGTTGAGTTTGCATTGTAGAACTGGTGCTCTTGTGGAGTTGTAACTCTATGCAGTTGTTGCTGATAACCCAAGGATTGTAGTCCATAATAAAAATAAAATTGTACATACATCTTGTGTTGTTTTTGTTCCTTGTGATGATGACTTATTTATGATATTTGTTGTCGGTATATGTTACTGATGTATGTTCACATTTAACTGTTTATAAATGACAACAATAAGTGATGAGTAATTGGTGATTTCTAACTAAGGAGTTTTGTGAAGGGGAAGTTTTAAAAAGATAACTACACTGATTCACCCCCCCTCTCAATGTGGTTGGTGTGTCCAATAGTTATAATATGGATATCCACAACATTCATGCAAATAATTCAGAAGGAACGATCTATCTATGATGTAGAGATACATGGTTGATTAGCAAACAATGCTACTTGAGAACCAGTAATTGCTCATGGATTTTAT
>JASDQU010369071.1:0-11479 GCA_032191745.1 Picea mariana
AGCAGAGTGACTGAAAGCGGGTTCCATAGAATAGCCAAACCCCCCGAAGCACCCACTGAGTCTTGGAAGAGGAACTCCCCATTTCTCCAACTGTTTCGAAAAATTTCTTCTGCCTCCCTACCTGCACATTTGGTTTCTTGCAATAATAAGATATCTGGATTCTATGATTTAATACATTCTCGGAGGATCCGTTGCTTGGACCTTCCCTTAAGACCTCTTATGTTCCAAGAGATTATCTTCATCATGAGGATGGAGGAGGGGGGTGGAGTTATCCCTCTGAGAGCCTCTGTATTTGACCAGAGTTTATCATCAGGTGCCCTGCTTCCTTGATGAGTTGCTGGGCTAGTTTACGGCCACGCCTTTTGTTTTCCTTGGTGATTTTTTTGGGCTCGAGAATGGGGTCTGGCGAAATACCCAGCCTAGCTGTGGAGCCCGCAGATGTGTTGGTAAACACTTTGTGCACTTTCCTTAGTTGTTCTACTGGTAAGTGTTGTAGGTCTTTTTGATTAAGTGCTTCTTCTAGTTTTTCTAAGTCGATCTCTGCCAGATCTGTTTCATCCATGATCATAATGGTGTCTTCCTCCCTGCCAGAATGTGTAGACTGGGTTGTGCCCTTTGTATGAGAGGTGAGTGGCTCTTCATGTCTTTTTCCTTTCTCTAGCGCTGGTGCTTGGAGGGGGTTATGTGCTTCCGTCTCTATCGGTTGTTGACTCAGGGCATCAAAAGAGTTCTTAGATGGTGCCTTTGGAGCCGATTTCTGGTTCTGCTTTTTTGAGGGATTCTTTCGCCTGCCTGTAACACTGGTGAATCCGTCTTTCTGCTTAGCTTCAGAAGGTTTGGGTACTGAGGCGTTCAAGGGACAATCTCTAAACAAGTGACCGTGCTCGTGGCACTTCCGGCAGCGGAAGGGTATGTGTTCATAGTCAATTGTTTGGCTCCAGTCGTCATCCTGGTATTCCAGTGTGATGGATCTCGGCAGAGCTTTCGATATGTCCATGTAGATGCAGATGCGGGCATATGAGGTGTACTTTCTTAATCTTGTGGCTTCTGAAGTTTTGACGTACTGCCCCACCGTGTTTCCTATGCCCATGAGTATTTCTTCCAACCAGAATTCTTGTGGCAAGGAGTACAGCCTAATCCAGACCGGAGCTCTTGTGAAGTCTTCTTGTTCAGGGCTGAATCTATCGGTCCATAATCTGAGAAATAAACCTGCTGAGTTGTAGAAATATGGTCCGTTATCAAATATTTTGTCTTTGTCTTTGATGTTATATAGAATGATTGTGAAAAAGCCCTTGGAGCTGCGCTGGACCTCGTAGTCTCCATTGGGGTTCCACCATTCCTTAATCCATCGAGTGAGATCTCTCTCGGTCGGCTAGAGGCCCAGGAATTTTCCTATCAAGGCGTGTTCCATCATAAACTGGGTGTGTTCCCCCACCCCAGTCGATTTAATATGATACAAAGGGGGTTTTTCCAGTTGGGGGATACACTTACCTGGAAGCCAGTTTTTGGATGCTTGTTGGTGTGATGTACTGGGGTCAAGTTCCATTTCCATGTGACTACTTTGCTCCTGGGTAAAGAGTTTCTCCCTCAAATGCTCCGGTGGTTCAAAGGTCGGCCTTTTAGCACAGGAGCCTAATTTTTCGTTGGCGGCCATGTCGCAGTACGAGGGGGGTTTCCCCCCCTCAACGGAGTTCATTACGGACTGAGCAGGGGTCTTGTGGTGCGAATGCCTGCCTCACAGAGTATTGGGTGGTCAGTGCTCTAGCGTCAGAGCGCGCATCAGTTGAACACGGGCCGCAGGAGAAACGACGCGCTAGGGTTAGCTTCTTGTTGCAGACCGAATTTTCTTCACCAAGATCGGTTCACTCCACTCCTTATTATCCCCAAGGAAATGGATTAGCAGAATCCTCCAATAAGAGCCTTATAAGAATCATTAAAAGATTGCTCACAGAGAATAAAAGATCAATGTGATTCAAAATTCAAATTTTCCTTATGTGTTGATCGAATCAAAACTAAGAAATCTATTGGAACTTCACCTTTTCAAATGGTTTATGGAACATAAGCTATATTTCCAACTCAACTCAGTTTACATGTTCTCAAATTTCCGTAAGAAGAGTTAGAAGAGCCCAATGATATTCAAAAAAGAATTTTCCAGATCATAGAAGTTCAATAGAATAGAGAAAGGGTGAATCAAGAAGTTTTCATCTATCAGAACAAGGTTAAGACAACTTTTGATAAGAAGACTAAAAATGATATTTTTCAAGAAGTGTTGAGGTGGGATACTAGAAGAGAGGACAAGTCTAAACATGGTAAGTTTAAAAATTTATGGTATGGTCCTTTCAAGATAGCTAAGGTCATGAATAATAATACTTTCCTCTTACACAATTTGGATGATAGTGAAATCTTGGGAGGCCTAGTGAATGGGAGGTTTTTAAAACACTATTTCTTTTAAACCAACCAGGGGTCTTTAGTTTGTATAGTATGATTTTCTTTCGTTTTGGTGTGATTAGTGTGCTCGCATTATCCTTTCTAAACATTTTATGACATGCATTAGTGTGATTAAGGTTAGAATAAGACATTTAAGATCTTCCCATCAAGATAAAAGTCATTTTTTCTCATTTTAAATTTGAATTTTTTCAAAGAGAAAAGGCACTACAAGAATAACATTATTCTTGTTGCACTAGGAGTAATCATTGTTTCAAATGCGCCAACTCCCAAGATCATGTCAGCAACTGTCCAAGATCATTTCTTAAAAACCAATATCATTTATGATTAGGATCAAATCGTGTTTTCATCTTTGATACTTATTCAAAGGGATTGGGTTTGTACTCAATAAGTCCGATATCAATTTGCAAGTTTCATGTCATGATTCCTAACATACAATACATGAGTCTTTCATTATATTTGTGTATTATTTTATACATGTTTGTAGGTAATATAACTCTTCCACAACTTTCATATTTTTAGAGGTTTGAAAATACTACTTATAGAAACCCTAAGCACTATCAGATCTTTAGGGATTATAATCGATATCATGGCACCTAATTAAAGTGGACAAATCACTTGTATAGAACCAGTGGGTGTAGAATTTCTTGAGGCTTATCGAGAAATCTCGCAAAAGTTCAGATATGTAGGGTGGTTTAATTTATGTTCTACACTCCAGGGTTATCATGAAAACATCTCCATGATGTTTTCACAAAATTTTGATGGATTCAATACGGTGGTGGGAAAAATTATGATACATGTGACAGGGAATTCGATTGGGACCGCATGCAGGGTATCAGTTTATGGAGAAAGATGGTGGAAGAAGGAGATGTTGCCTCTTCAAATCATGAATCAATTTTTACTTCCAGAATGAAAAAACCCTAAATGGAGTCAGGATATTTCACAGAATTTGTTGAAGAAAGAATGGCATAATTCTTTGATGATTATTCATAGGTACATTACATGTGAATAGAGGTTTTCCCTTGTACATATTTATCATATTAGGTTTCTGATGCATTTGAATGGTGATAGTCCTCTGTGTTTTCCTTTGTTTTTATTAAAAATATTTTCAAAGATGTCTAAAAGGATACAGACTCATTCTACAACTGCTAGTATAAGTCCATTTCACCAAAGACTAATCAAAACCCTAGTTATGTATGATTTGGGAGAATTCCACCGTTCTTGGGATTGGTTGATTGAATCACTCAATTGTGAAGAACGTGGATCCAAGCATAAAACCACTCTAGAACATAAATCCAAAAAGGTAAAGAGGGTCCCTAAAACTCTTGTTGTTACAATGAAAGAAAGTTCCCTTGTAGCCAGAATAACCCGATCCAGCAAAAGGAAGTTGCAGTCACAGTAGGAGACAAAGGATTTACATAAAGATTTCCATGTAGCTAGGATAACCAGAACACAAAAGAAGAAGTTAAAAATGGAATCATAATTGGATATTCAAACTTAGAATGAGTTCCCTATTCCAAAAGATGAGCCTTAAGACTGCAAAGGAGTCCATGTCAGAGGATTGACTGAGAAGAAGCTTAAACATTCAATACATAAGCAAGATGAACCTGTTGCAGAGGGTAAATGTAAGAAATTGAGCAAGAAAGGAAAGAGTAAACCTGTAGTGAATTATCCCAACAGATCTAAAACTAGGGCAATGCATAAGTTGAGGTTGAATTCAAAGGCCCTATTCCATCTTTCTATTAAGAAATAAAATGTGATTATCATTGATGATGATATAGTGGAAAGTATATAGGAGGAAAAGGGACAGTCACCTATAACTTCTTCACACAAGCTTAAAAATGTTTAATTGGAGCCTGAAAATGAACATTATAATGAACCTATAGAGAAACAAAGAAAGGATGAAAAGGGTAAAAAAATTGTAGAGCATCTAATGAGGCATGTAACTAGAGCAGAAAAAAAGCTAAGTCTAAACTCTAAATATTTACCCAAGTCTTTCTTGGAAAGAGGCCATTCGACTGATCTTGAAGACAATCTAGTGAATGCTGATATCAAACAAGAATTTGATTATTTTCCAGAAATAGAGGAGCTACATGATTTTCAGGAGATGAAAATGTTATTAAGTGTTGAAGCAGAAGAGATTGTTCATGGTTCATATTCAAAGGGTCATAAGCATGGAATTAGGGTTAAAAAGCCAAAATTATCCATTGATCCAAATCGACCTGCTCCATATGGAGACTATACTGAATTCAGAATAGAAAAAAGAGATGGAAAAGACAGGGTTAAAGAATTGCAAGGCATGATTTTGAAGCTGAAACAGGAAAAGTGGATGATAAAACAGTGGAATACCAAACAACAAGAAAAGTTGCAAAAACATAAGAAGAAGAACAAAGATCAACAAACATTGCTAAAAGAGGTAAGGGAGACAAACATCAAACTTTATTGGCATAATGTGGTTTTGAAACCAATCTGAAACAAAGAAAGACCAAAGCTTTGTTGAGTTTTCAATAAGCTAGGTTAAGCATGTAGTTCATTTCAATTTGCATTTGTCTTAACCATAAACAAGAATGTTGCAGGAACCAAGATCACAAGAAGAAACACCATGCACAAGAACACATGAAGTATCCTGGGAAACCATTCTCAACAAGGGAAGAAAACCCAGCCAAATCCTTTGCTATATTATTCAAGAGAAATACCTTCACCACCAAGAAAGACGTAGCACACAAGAGGGTGCTCAAGCCCTAGAAGACTAGCACCCAAGAGAGGTGCGCACTTCTCCCAAGTAAATGTACTTGCTGAAATTTCCAAACTCACATGAAAGATGTGTTTCCACAATGGGGATTTTACCTTTACTTATACTAACCTAAACCTGTCAACAGAAGTGTCTATTGGCACAACAGGGCCGACCTCACTAGCTCATAATATTTAATTAATATTATTATTATTATTATTAACCACATTAATTATTTTTTACATTTATTATTATTAATCACATTAAGGTGGGGCTGACCTGTACCCTTTATATAACAATTAGGGTTACACGTAGGTCTGACTCTTGAACAATATATAGCAAAGGATCTAATATACTCACTAGTGTTCATCCACTAGGGGCACATCCATAGGGATGTCATATCTTTGGTTCACTGCATTACACAGAAGAACCAGATCTTCACACGTTCACTTGTGCTCGTCCACAGGTACATCCACTCTACAGATATTCATTCCCACTGCCTCACACAGGAGAATCATCTGGAGTCTTCTCGTCAACTCTGTTGCTCAGAGGAGGCTAATACATCATATTCATTTATGTTCACATGATGATGCACCCAGCACTTTGGGATTTCACACGTTCACCTTGTGCTCAACCACATGCACGTCCAACTCAACAGATCATCTTTCCCACTGGATAATCATCTAGAGTGATTCTCAACTCTTTGAATGGAGGATATCATATCTATGTTCCTAGCTCCATCTGAGGTAGGAACCACGTGCCCTTATTAGGGGCTTTCTCTTAGGTTTGTAAGATGATAGAAATACTCACATAGTTTCAATGATCCACATCTCACAGGTTTGTAAGATGGAGAATGTCTCACATAGTTGCAATCATCAACACTCCCTCTCAGCTAGGGAGGCAGTCTATATATTGCCAAGTCTTACAAGGATGTGTTTTGAATTTTTTCTTGGTTGGAGTTATCGACACTTCCTCTCAACTAGGGAGCCATTCTTAACGAAGATAAATTGGTGAAGATATATGCAATCTTCTCATGTGTAGGAAGGTATTGCATGTGTACAATTTTCCTCTACATCATGTCTCTGATATAAGGATATTTCATCTCATGGTATTTCGATCCATCAGGAAATAATGGGTCTTCAAGGGGCTTTACTCATGGCTCTTGGTTATCATCATAGGATCGATCTCATGGTCAAGTAAATATGCTAGAAGCTTGTGAAGCCACATTGCTTCACACAGTCCATGATATATAGTCTACCTCTATGGTACTCAAGGCTAGAGTTTTGTTTCTTGCTGCATTAGGAAACCATGGAAAACTTCACGATAGAACATCAACCAGATGTGCTTTTTCGGTTCACTGTACTTTCTGCTCAATTTGAATCAGCATATCTTGCAAACTCAATTTCATACTGGAGGCATATCTTAGGCCATATCCAAATGTGCCTCGTATATATCTCAATACATGTTTTATTATTGTCTAGTGAGTCTGTCTTGGTTGATTCATGAAATGACTAGGCACATTCACTGCATGGCATGAATCAAGTCTGGTGTTAACCAGATACATTAGTGATCCAATCACTTGTGGATCAATCTCGTCTGAATCATCATCAATTCTCTTCTTTAAATCCATCATGGTGGATTTTTCATTCTTTCATATTGAACTTATTTAATATTTTCCTTGTATATTTCCCTTGACTCAGAAAAATCTTATTGATCCTCTGTCATACTTCTTGTCCCAAGAAGTAGTGCATCATACTCAAATTATTCATCTTGAATTCAGAAGTCAAGGATTACTTCTATACAACAACAATGCTTTCTGAATAAGTCATCAGGATCAAGCTCTCGTCACCAACATTGTAATGATATAGGTTTGGATCAGCAACACTCTTGCTGAAATCCAAACTCATCAAGAATCTATCTATCTGATATAGTTTCCAAGTTTCCAACTCATGGATGGTAGTATGGATGGAAGTGTATTGGGTTCACTGGGTCAAGTGTCTCATCATAGACAAATCCATCAGTTTATGAGAAACCTATGGCTATAGATCTCATTTAGTATTTCTCAACACTTCCATCAGCTGTGTGCTTAATCTTATAGATCCACTTGGAAGTTACCATAGACTTCCCTTTTGGTCCCTGAATAATATCTTATACATCATTATTTAAGATATACTGGTATTCTTTTGTTATGGCATATTGCCATACCTATTCTCTTGTTGCTTCTCTAAGACAAGGAGGCTCAACATCAATGAAGTGGCTCATGACTGAAGGATATCTTGAGATTCTCTTTCTCTTTCTCGGGATGTGCCTTGAGAGGCTTGTATGTTTCTCTGCCTCTTGTAGAGTGAGTCTAGGTAGACCTTTTATTCCCTATTGTAATATCTCTAAACATATCAACTAGAGAAACTGAATCAAATGGAATAATGTTCATCTCCCAATGGACTGCTGAAGGGGGAGAAGGTATTGTCTCACTGTCAATCTCCGTATGAGATTCTCTGGATCTTGAAAGACTATCTCTTCTTCAAGGACAACATTTTTTTCTTATCTTATTTTGTCTTTGACTAGGGATGTCAATCTGAAATGTCTTTTGAAGATTCACTGTATCCTTTCTTTCTAAAGGATCTATCTTGGACTTCTTCTCTTTGGGTACATGAAAATACACTGCGCACCCAAATATCCTGAAGTGTTCAATATTAGGATTCACTCTGGTGGAGGCTTCTTCAGGAGTTTTTTTTTTTCAAAGTCTGATGAAGAATCTTGTTCTAAACATATAGTGTGTCATGCATGCTTATTCCCATAGAATCATAGAAGGATTCTGATCATGCATTATAGCATTGGTTGTCTCAATGATGGTTCTATTCTTCCTCTTTCTCAAACAGTTTTGGCTCCCTCTGAGTCAAGTTACTCCCTTTGAGGGATAAGAATATTCTTTTCTTGCTAACCTATCTGGAACAAGAAAACAAAACGAACCAACACAAGAATATCTCCTAAAGGAGAATAATGAGTACATCTCTAGAATCAAAACAATTTAAGGAATGTTGTCACAACTACAACACCTACTTGTAATGTAGCAAACTTTTAGAAATATAGGTTAGAGGAATGAAAATTTACAACAATCAAACCTGGAGTCTTCACTTCAAGTGTGTCATTCCTTTGAATTCACTAAGATCCTTCTAGATCCATGACTTCAACAAAAGGTTCCTTTGTCCTGCAATTACCCTCATGACAATGATACAAATAATATATACAAGTGCATACTCGAGGATGTTGATATGATTTCTCCAATGGATCTTGGCTTATCTCTATCTTCTGAGATATTTATGATGGAGATAGTCACAATGTCATCTTTTTTTATTTTGAAGTTGGCCCTTCAATGTAAGGGCTTGAGTAAGTGATTTGCTTCATTGTTCTGATGCCATCTTCCTTCCATTCATTGATAGTCGTCTTTGGTAAATATTTTTGTATTACCCACAATAAGTCTTCCTCTGAAGTCTTGTCTTCCAAGAAATTTAATTTGCTTGATCCATCAAGCTTATTTTCCATCATATTTTTGTTCATCATAATTTTAGATTCCTCACATCCCTTTGTCAACTAGGCTAGAAACCTCACGGCTAGGCTAGGCTAGCACTTTTAGGTTTTATTGGACTTATGACTACCAAAAATAAGCCTTTTAAAGATAGGATAACGCTGGTAAGTTGAAGAGATCCTTCAAAGAGTTTGCAGAAACCCTAAGTCAAAACTTTCTACAGAAATTAGCGAAACCCTAGAAACCCTAGGGCCAAAAATTCAAAATGCTCGGAATGTCACTCTGAGAGTCTTTGGAGATGCGCTAGAGGAGGCCGTACTCTCTTATTCCAAAAATAGCCCCAACGTTCAAGTGTTTAAGGGATGAAACACCTCATAAAGGAATGTCATACGAATTTTCTGGAAACCCTAAGAGGGTTGTATGGTTTTGTAGAAAAGAGAGGAAACTGGTAGATGCTTGTGCAATGGGTTCTTCAAGACCTATGCTCTGATACCATGTTGAGTTTTCGATAAGCTAGGTTAAGAATGTAGTTCATTTCAATTTGCATTTGTCTTAACCATAAACAAGAATGTTGTGGCAACCAAGATCACAAGAAGAAACACCATGCACAAGAACACAAGAAGTATCCTGGGAAACCCTTCTCAACAAGGGAAGAAAACCTAGCCAAATCTTTGCTATATTCTTCAAGAGAAATACCTTCACCACCAAGAAATACCTAGCACACAAGAGGGTGCTCAAATCCTAGAATACTAGTGCCCAAGAGAGGTGCGCACTTCTCCCAAGTAAATGTACATGCTGAAATTTCCAAACTCACATGAAAGATGTGTTTCCATAATGGGGATTTTACCTTTACTTATACTAACCTAAACCTGTCAACATAAGTGTCTATTAGCACAATAGGGCCGACCTCACTAGCTCATAATATAATTAATATTAATATTAATATTATTATTATTATTATTATTATTATTATTAACGAGATTAACTATCTTTTTCATTTATTATTATTAATCACATTAAGGTGGGGCCGACTTGTACCCTTTACATAACAATTAGGGTTACAGGAAGGTATGACTCTTGAACAATATATAGCAAAGGATATGATACACCCACTACTGCTCATCCACTAGGGTCACATCCATAGCAATGTCATATCTCTGGTTCACTGCATTACACAGAAGAACCAGATATTCACACGTTCACCTGTGCTTGTCCATAAGAACATCCACTCTACAGATATTCATTCCCACTGCCTCACACAGGATAATCATATGGAGTCTTCTCGCCATCTTTGCTTCTCAGAGGAGGCTAATACATCATCTTCATTTATGTTCACAGGATGATTCACCCAACACTTTGGGATTTCACACATTCACTTTGTGGTCAGCCACAGGCACGTTCAACTCAACAGATTGCCTTTCCCACTGGATAATCATCTGGATTTTTTCTCAACTCTCTGAATGGAGGAGGTCATCTCTACGTTCCTAGATCTGTCTCAGGCAAGAACCATGTACCCTTCTTAGGGGTTTCTCTCAGGTTTGTAAGCTGAGAGAAAGACTCACATAGCTACAATGATCCACATCTCATAGGTTTGTAAGTTGGAAAATGTCTCACATAGCTGCATTCATCAAAAAGGTTCTGCCTATATTATACAGTGAAGGTTTCATAATTTGAGGCATCATACAGTTTTGACTGTTTGATGAATACAAGGAATACCTATGCTAAAGGTTTTGGAAAATGTTATTAAAAGATACACAGAGGTAGATTATGTTCGAATATGTAAATATTTTTCTCAATCACAATAAGGGGTCTCTATTCTAAAGGCTAATATTGAAGGACTAGATCAACATCAAATTCACTCCTTGTTTTGTGAGATTTGAATATCTCATCATATCAGACCTAGTCGAAATTCAAGTTAATTATCTAGAGGATAGGTTGAAGAGATCTAAATTATATATATGAGAGGATATGTCTCCTAAGTTCTAGCTAGAATATAGGATCTTATCTAACTGTATCTATAAAGTAGGATCTCTATAAACTAATTGTTGTGTTTAAAAAGGGATCTAATGGATAAAATTAAGGGTTGATTGGTTGGGAACCACTGGCCATATGGAATTCATTGTGCACTAAAATAGTCTCATTCAAGGTTACAAGGTTACATATAAAATAAATAATACAATATAGAAGATGAAATACTCAAAGAAAATGTGTCTAAACTGAAATATGTGCTCGAGTGGTACAACAACTATTTGATAATACTTATTTCAAGAGGTCAATGACAATGTATGGATTTTATGTAAGAGTTTCACATGGTGTATTTTACAAATGCAAAACACAATCCTAAGACTCTAACACAACACTAATTATCTTCACTCAAATAGTTAAATAGTAATTAGGCCTTCCAAGTGCTTCAATGTATGGTGATGCAACCCACCATAGAAAACACATGAAGGCATGAGAGGCACTATGATTCCACTATAGGGGAAGATCAAAGGGGACCTATGGGAAAATAAATCCTCTATCTCCAAGGTCATTCTTAGAACTCATATTTTTCTACAATGTGTCTTAAATGAAGCCATATACCTTCTTTGAATTATCAACCAATCCTTGAATCTATCTAAGAGCTTGGTGGGGAAAGTATTTTCACATAATAATGGGAGCATGGGTTGAGTACAATATTCATGCCATGGGAAGTGTAAGAGTCCTACATTCCACTAGTTATAGGTAATGTCATCCATCATTTCCACCAATGATATCATTGTCATTGACTCTAACAT
>JASDQU010369078.1:0-11532 GCA_032191745.1 Picea mariana
ACAAAAAACAATTGCTAAGCAACCCTGTCCTTCACTCTAAGAAGAACTTGCAATTGTGCAAGTTTGTGCTCATTGAAGATTTTGTTGAAGATGTAGATGCCTGGATGGCTTTGATGAAGTATATCCAAATATATTTTGGATGAAACTTTGAAAACTGTGCGGCTATTTCCGGAAAAATGCTGAAATTTTGTTGATTTTAAAACGATCATAACTTCACTTCCCGGACTCCGTTTCAGATGATTGTTTTTTTGAAATTGGATATTTTCCCAAGAGGAATTCAAATATCCAATGTTTTATTGCAAATGTTTCTTAGAAAATATTATAATTGAGTCTGATGTGCGCGGCTCCCTTTTTGTCTTATGAGATGCATGCATTGTGCATGGAAAAGTGTTTGCATGTGACCCATGAGATGCATGCCATATATTTTCCACATGAAATTCAGAAAAAAAATATGAAATTGAGTATACATAATCTTCAATTATTGGAATACAAATTTGTGCAAATACTTTTGTAGAAGACTCTTCATAATAAGAGTTTTGATCTTTTGATGGCTTCTCTTTTGGCTCTATCTGTTCAACCTCCTGCATGAAATATTCACAATCTTCTTTATTCCCAAATTGAACTTCCAATCTGGTCCATAATTCATTTGGAGTTGATTCTTGTGATTCTTCATATACTTGATGGAAAAGTTCAGGAGAAACAGACATGCATATACTTCCTATTACCATATCTTATCTATTGAGAAAGTCATTTTTCTCATCGGCGGAATTAGGCTCTATTTTCATTGCCATTGTTATTTGGTACAAGGCTTTGCATTTGAGATGAAGCATAATTTTTGGCTTCCATTTCAAATGGTTATGAGACGTGAGAAGTATTGTCGATGAGTAAAATATAGATTCCATCTTTATGTGTTCTTCAATCTTCATTACCTGCAAAAATAATTTGGTGTAGATTTTGCTTAGCAGTATGTCGGCTCTGATACCATGTAAATGTGTTGAACCTGCACATAATATATCTAGCTAAAAAATAATACACACATTTACAGAGAGAATTGGATAGAGAAGAAGAAGGAGAGAAAGAATGAAATAATTCTCATTAATCGTTTTCCACACTCAAAGAGTGAATAATTTACAATAGATATAGGATATCAATAAATAATGAGCCATAGTGGTAGTCTAGAGTGGTCTGGACACACACCAACAGTTATAGAAGTGAACTGCCAGCTATTCTAGTCTCTCAGACAGTTACAGGAGTGAACTGCCACCTACCTAAGTTAACTAGTCAACTAGTCTTTAGTTAACTGACTGAACAAAGAGTAGTGAGGAGTTAACTCTAGGAATCAAGGGTAGTGTGCCAGTCTGGTGATTATCCCAAGGAAAGTGTGCATTAGCTAGTGATGATCACAATGTTTCATGGTGAAAAAACCAATGCAACATCTAAACTCAACTCAACTAGTCAAACTGAAGTGTCAACTGAAAGAGAATATTATCTAGGTGAAATATTCTCCCCTAAAATATAGTCATAATTAGCCNGTTTCATGGTGAAAAAACCAATGCAACATCTAAACTCAACTCAACTAGTCAAACTGAAGTGTCAATTGAAAGAGAATATTATCCAGGTGAAATATTCTCCCCTAAAATATAGGAGACTGGATAATGACTAATTATGACTAATAAACAAGAAAAAAACTTTAGGAAAAATAAATCCTAGGTGTGTGTGAAGTAACTCCAATAGTGGGGAGGTGTGATCTAGAATCAGATCCAGGAGCCTGATAGGGCTCATAAAGGCCTAAAAATCAAAGTTCTCAGAATGGCTTCAAAATGGACATGTGCTTAGGCCTTGTCGATACGAACCCAACACAACTTGAATGGGCTCAAACGAACATCGTATGCTCAATTTATGGCGATTTATTTGTTTTTCCAAACATGAAAAAAAATGCTCACTGTATAGTCCATACAATCCCACGTGGCAACTGACCGTACAACTCATATGACCGTACAACTGACGTAGAAGGCATAATCAACATTGACATGGTAGCTCCTATAGGTGACACGTGGCACGATGACTAGGTGTACGGATGCTGACGTGGAGAGGACATGTGGACCACTCTGAGAGTGACAAGTGTCACCCTTGCAATGGTGACACGTGGCACATCTGTACGGATGACATGGAATGATGAAACGTGGCATACGGTGATTGGGAAAGCATGTTGACAGGGCATATATCTGGACCAATGAGCATTTGACATGTGGCAGGCTCGTATAGACGACATGGCAGGTCTGACACGTGGTAGGTGTCCTGTCGTGGATGGTTGCTGACATGGTTGGTATGTGTGGCAGAGCAGGTTGAATAGTGTGTTGACACTTGGTAGCTAGCTAAGGTAAGGTACGGTGCCACGTGGCCCATACGTGGGCTGCCACGTGGCACCCATGTATTGGTTTAAAGTTTCATTGCAAAAATTGTTTTGGAGTGCATGAGGTTCGACCACTGAACCTCTCCACTGAGAAACGCCTTAGCAGGGTTGTGCTAGCTAGCCCGCCCACACCATGGAACTTAACCTTATATGTTCTCATTTTTATTTAAGTTTCTCTTTATGCAAATTATAGCGGAGAAAGGGTTGGGTTCTAGCCCCAACCCCCGACGTAACATTCCCTTGCGACCACCATATGTGACCTTGTTCCAATAGTTTGTTGGATGCGTCCATTGATACCCGCTCTAGCTCTAGGATTCCGGTCACATTGTTGCATACAACCTGAGATATATCATCAGTGCAGGATTTTTGGGTGGTTAGACTCAGTCGGCTGGACTAGCTCGCTGACTAGGGGAATAACCGTGGCCTTTTGAATCGGGGGATTATCTATATAGGGCACATGAAGCATAGTTCGAGGTCCTATGGACCTGCAATATGACCAAGAGCCATAATCCAAGAGGGGCCAATGTGTAGCTGTTAACACCTGGCCACATGACCACCCTCCATACGACCAAGAGCCTTTAGTTTGGGGGATGCCCTGTTTATGCGCTATTGTTGGGTTTTCAACTTTATTATAGAGATTTCTTATGGTTTATTAGCTAGTTTTTGGAGATTTTGGCTATTATTGGGAGATATTGGGCCGTTTTTTAGGCCAGATCTTGGGAGGAAGTTGGGAGATGGTTACCAAATTCATATCTATATAAACCAGGCCTTCTTGAGGCCATGGGGGAGATCAGTGGAGGTTTAGAACATGTTTATGCTATCAAATTGTTGAGCCAAAGCCATTGTCATGTAGGGAAGCTATTGAGGAGTGCACCTTTGCGGGCCATTTATGGGAGCCTCATTCATCCGATTTGGGAGCCATCAATTTTGATGGGTTCATGAGATCTGGTAGAACACAACCAACTTATTTTTGTAACCTTTCAGTACTATCATGATGTACTTGTAATTCTTCAAACATAAATAAACAAAGTCCACTGAGACAAGGCCCGAAGACGTAGGTGATATTGTCGAACTCCGTTATCACATTGGTGTTATGGTTTGCTGTTGTTTATTGCTTTATTTTAGATCTACATATGTGTATATGTCTGTGACATTTCTTCCATACTTCTTCCTCTTTCTTTAAGCTTCCTAATTGGTTAATTAAAACATGCTTAATAACTCAACCATAGTCATGTAAAAGATGTTTTCGGATCACCCACATAAAATATGATCCTCAGAGGAAACCCCATCAAATTAATCCCATTGTCTGTCCATATCAATGATTTCCTTCTGAATGAAAGGAGAAATTCCATTTTTTTTGGTGGCTGTGTTTTTAAAATGAGAAAGGATACCGAGACTGTTTATTGCCACTTGTAATGTCAAAGAGACCTTGTCTCTGAAAATTGAGTGATTCCGAGCCATCCAAATCCGCCCAAAAATTATAAAAGGTAAATCCCTGTACTCCTAATTCCCCCTTTCATCTAACCATGCTTTTAATTCTTCATCAAAAGAAAGGCCCTACCACCACTTGAGAGCTTTGGAAAAGTGAAGTGAATCAGCCCAAATACCCATGGAGAAAGAAAAATGCATAAAAATATGATCCATGGTATCAACTTCTCCTTTGCAAAGCCAACACCAACCTGGACCATTGAACTGTTTCTTTTGTAGATTATCCCAGGTTGGTAGTTTATTCTCCAAATTGACCAAACTAGAAGTTTTCCTTTAGCTGGGCAACACTGTTTCCATAGTTTCTTCCACCACCAAATTGTTTTTCATTTATGTAAGTCTATGCTAAGATGTACATAACCTGCTTTTGGAGTATAAACCCCTCCCAAGTCACCATCCCAAAGCAACTCATCCTCCCAATTAGTCAACCGAATATTGGCTCGCCGTAGTGCCCAAATATACCTATCTCATTGAGTTTTATCAACCCTAGTTAGGCCAAGCATCTGCCCATTTTTCCATCCTTGTTGCCAAATATTGGAAGTGGTTGGGTCTCCCACTTTAGCTAGATAAAAATAACCACCACGTTCCATCTAAGAGCATATTCCAACATTAAGAAGATGTGCCCGATTACTACGAGGCCACAAGTCCAAACCAATCTGGACCAAATCTCCCGAGCCAATCCTCTAGACTAAACCATTCACGATCGATTCAAAGGCCTTTATGACTACTTTCCAAATATTAGAGATGCCCGACAATTTTTGTTTTTGGTTCCTAATCCATTCCATAATTGATAAAGGAGCAATATGTTTTTGGTGAATAACTCTAGTCTAGATGCTCGAAGAATTGATCAATTGCCACACGCTCTTTGCTGCAAGGGATTTGGACAATAAAAAAATGTCTTTTAATCCCCACCCCCCTAAAGATTTCAGAACTCCTATTTTCTCCCACCGGACCCATGGTAACACATGCTTGTCCTTATTAGCCTTCCAAAGATAAGAGAAACAAATTTTCTTTACTTTTTCTAGTATGCACTTTAGAATCCATGCCAAAGACATCCAATATACCATAATTGCCTCCAGAACTGACTTAATCAGTACAAGTCTCCCTGCCCTTGACAACCATTTATGACTCCACACCTTTAATCATTTTTCCAACTTTGAAATAAGCCACATCGAGTTTGTCTTCCTGTAATCATTTGGTTTTAGCTGGAACCCAAGATATTTCAATCCCTCCTCCATTTCAAGCACCTGAAAGGGGAGCTTAGTTAAAGTATATCTCACATCAATTGCTTCCAAAGATGAAAAAGTGATACTTGAATTCTTATCGTTGATTAACATACTGATAGCCCTTTTAAAGAGAGTAATCCATTCAGACAATTTGTCAATATCGCTCCTCGATCCATCACAAAAAATTAAAATATCATCTACAAAAAGCAAATGAGTGATGTACAAACCAGAAGAAATTTTGATCCCTTTGAAATTACAAGAAAGTTTTGCCTCTACCAGAAACTGACTAAGTCCTTTAGCTACCAAGAGAAAAAGTAAGGGTGACAAGGGGCACCCCTGTCGAAGACCTCTATCATCATGAAGAAAAGAGGTGGTTGGACCATTAAGAAAAATGGCGAAGGATATCGAAGAAAAACACCCCATCACCCAATTAGTAAAATTCACCCCAAAACCAAGGTGGATCAATACCATCCTAATATATAGCCAATTTACTCTATCGTAAGCTTTTGAAAGATCAATTTTCACCACAACCCCTTTGAGTTTTCTAGATTTTATACTATGCAACCCTTCTTGTGCAACTCCAATAGCCTCATGTATTTGTCTTTCCGCCAAAAAACCAAGTTGTTCACTATAAATATTCTTAGAAAGTATAATTTTTAATCTTCTACTTATCACCTTTGAAATTATCTTGTAACGGTAATTAGATAAAGAGATTGGTCGAAAATCATCAAATGAGGAAGGATTATCTGTCTTTGGTATTAATGCAATGAAGGTTGAGTTTAAAGGGTCATTTACATAACCATTAACCCACGATTGCTTAACCACCTTCTAAATATCTTGACCTATCAGATCAAAGAATTCCAGATAAAAATCAATGGGCCAACCATCCGCCCTTGGGATTTTCCCTTTTTGAAAGGAGTGAATAAATTCCAAGAGTTACTTCTCAGTAACAACTGCCATTAAACATTTATTATCTTCCTCCTTCACGAACTAAGGGAATAACCTAACAACTTGTACAATTTCAGCAATAGAAGACCCCTCTCGGACCTTGAAAAGATCACGAAAGTGTTCAATACCCATGGCGGCCATCCCATCAAAAGTGTTGACAACTTCTCCATCCCGCTTATTTAATTCCCAAATAGTATTATTCATTTTTATGCCTTTTGCAAAAGCTTGAAAGAACTTGTATTATCATCCCCGCAAGTAAGCCAAATAACATGACTCTTTATTCTCCATAGAGCTTCCTTTTCTGCCAATATAAATCTTCTCATTTTTTCCAAATTTACAGATTTTCCTTATTTTCTTGGGTTTGAAACCCCTGCTCAAAACCTTCCAACATATCTTGTAGCGATTGTTCAATTTGTCTAAGTTCTCGATCATCTTTGATCTTTTTTTCATGTGCCCAAGTGATCATTTCTTGTTTGATCCTCTTTAAGTTCCCCACAAACTGAACAATGACTAGAATTTGTTGTTCATAGGTAACCAGAGTCTATAGTCCCCTAACTAAGGCTTGATAATCCGAATCTGATAGCTAACCCTCAAAAATTTTAAAAGGGCTAGGGGCTCTCCTACCCCTACCACATAACTCCAACACAATATGACTATGATCAGATTCACCACCACAACTAACCCATTTTCTAACCAAATGACTCAATCAAACCTTCTGACAATAAGAAGTGATCCAGCTGCTTTGACACTCCATCATCACCAACCCTTCTATTCTACCAAGTCATATTCAACTTTGTAGTTTCAAGATCTATCAGTCCATACTGATCCAACAAGTTTAAAAAAAAATGGTTAAAGGGTCTGGTACAACCCGAGGACTCCAAACCCCCACTGATCTTAAAGAGAAATTGAAATCACCTCCCAAAATTAACTCCCGCTCACTAAAACAAGAGCATCTAGCAACATAGTTCTAATATTGTTGTCTATCCAAGTACAGACCATAAATATTAACAACAGTCATAGAGCGAACCAAATCCATTGAGAAAAAGTTCAGGCCAATCCCCGACTCAAAACCCCAAACATTCTCACAGTTACACTTCTTAAATAACCACCCTGTATCAAGACCACTAGAGTGACCCCTAACATCCACTGCTAAAAAATCCCATCCAGGCAACAAGGATTCAAGAGACGATACCATTGAATCACTAGTTCTGATAGTTTCTTGAAGAAAAATAACCTTTGGTGAGTTTAATTCCACCAATCTCCTTAAGGACGATTTTTTTGACGGGTTCGACTACCCACGACAATTGAAGGACAATATTTTCATGAGGTAATCTCCCCTTGGGTTTTCTTTTCTCTAAGTGCCCATTCAATTGAAGGCTATCTTCCTGAGGCCAAATCGATCCTAGATCGATCTTGAGCCATGAAAAGGTGAGACATTCTATTGGTTTTCTTCATTTAAGATATAAGAGATATTCGATATATTATTACAATGATGAGTGTTCCATATATAGGGAACATAAGGTGACCATCCATGAAAGGATGTGTCCCTTGAATAATCAATAACTATTTATTATTATCATTTACTTATTATATATACTAANCTCTTGTCTTTGAAGTATACAAACTTCACCCTAGACTCATGACACTTGTCTATCAGTCTTGGGAGACATCTCTCTCCCACTTGAACTGAGGAGAAAATCCTTCTGTGACTCTCCCTCTGAGCCAATTAATTCAAGTTCAATATGGGTCCACATGTAATAACATATAACATCTTGAGTCTTTATCATTCCTTGTCAAATCGCTATGACTAGGACAAAGACTATACCAATATATTTCACTATAGGCACACACCTATGAGTGAATGTCGGCTTGATGCTAACTGACATGTGGAAATCACTTCAAGCACATCGAGTCCATATTATTCCTTGTCATGATCAAGGAAGGACTACGTCTGAGCCCATTTATCACAGGTGCACCTTTGTGATAAATGTATCCTATCTCCCTTGGTTTGCAACCCAATCTAGGAGAAGTTATGACCGATGCTGGAACATCAACACTCCCTCTTACCTAGGGAGGTATCTTTCCATAGTAGTACACAACTACTATCCAGAGACATGTAGTCTCTGCTAGTGGTTCAAAACCACCATAGTAGCAAAAGATTTGTCACACATGGCACTCCCATGTGGACTTCTAGAGGCTACTCCCTCTAGGAACACTTAGGGTCAACTCCCCATAGTGTGAGACATCAAGGGTCAACTCCCTTGACATGTCCTCATGTTCTTTGAACATGGGATGATGGGATATAAGCCCAAATGTACTTATTCCTTCTCGAATAAGTTTTCCACTTATCCCTTCTTGGATAAGTGTCCTCACATATCAAATCAATTCAATTCACAGAGGAGTACGATCTAGAGAAAGTTTATCACACATGGCACTCCATGTGGACTTCTAGAGGCTACACCCTCTAGAAACACTAAGGTCAACTCCCATAGTGTATGATGTCAAGGGTCAACTCCCTTGACATGTTCTCATGTGCTCTCCACATGGGATGTTGGGTTATAATCCCAACTGCACATATTCCTTCTCGAATAAGTGTTCCATCTATCCCTTCTCGGATAAGTGTCCTCACAGATCAACTCAACTCAATTCATAGAGGAGTACAATCTAGAGAAAGTTTTTCACAGATGGCACTCCATGTGGAATTCTAGAGGCTACACTCTCTAGAAACACTAGGGTCAACTCCCATAGTGTATGACGTCAAGGGTCAACTCCCTTGACATGTCCTCATGTGCTCTCCACATGGGACATTGGGCTATAAGCCCAGCCGCACTTATCCCTTCTCGGATAAATGCCCCACTTATCCCTTCTCGGATAAGTGTCATCACAAATCAAATCAACTCAGTCACAGAGGAGTACGATATGGAGAATGTCTCAGGAAGCCGGAAACATCAACACTCCCTCTCAACAAGGGAGGCATTCTCTGCCATGCCAAGTCTGTCATGGAAATACTTGAACTTCGTCTTGGTTTGGTAAGAACATCAACAACCTGCTCATCTGTAGGAAGGTACTGCACCAATACTTCCTTCCTTTGCACCATGTCTCAGATGTAATGGTACTTGATCTCAATGTGGTTCAATTTGTCAAGAAACACTGGATTATCAGAGATCTTCACACAACATTGGTTACCATAATGAATAATGGTGGAATCCAACACATGTTTGAATAAATCTGCAACGAGCTTGTGAAGCCACACTGCTTCACGGATTGTCATACATAATGCAATGTATTATGCTTTTGTTGTGCTCAACACCACAGAAGTTCATTTCCTACTACACCAGGAAACCATGAAATATCCCAACGTGAAGCAACACCTGAAGGTGCTCTTTCTATCCACTACGCTCCCTGCCCAATCAGAGTCAACATATTCCTGCCATATCATATCAATACTAGAAGTATATCTCAGACCATGTCGAATTGTGCCTTGCAAGTATCTCAACACATGTTTCACAACAATCTAGTGTGTTTATCTCAACTGACTTATAAACTGGCTAAGTGCACTCACTACATAGCAAACATTTGGTCTGGTGTTAACCAAATACATCAATTATCCAATCAGCTGTCTGTACATAGTCAAATTAATTTCATCAAAATCAGAAGAAGACACACTTTGTTTCTTTAGATTCGTCATCATTGGTATAGACATGGGCTTGAAGTTCAGTATCTCAAACTTCTTCAATATCTCAACTGTGTACTTCCCCTGACTCGGGAAGATCTCATCAGTTCTCTGCCACATCGCTAGTCCCATGAAGTAGTGAATCATACCAAGGTCCTTCATCTCGAAATCAGAGGCCAACACATACTTGCATTAAAAAATAAAGCTCTATGTACCTGTGAGGAATAAATCATCAACGTAGAGGACCAAAATCAGGGCCTCACCATTAACAGTTTTGTAGTACAGGTTGGTATCAACAACACTTTTGATGAAGCCCCAAAATCATCAAGTGTCCATCAATCCTTGCATACCAAGCTCAAGGTGGTTGCTTGATTCCATACAAGGACATATTTAACCTACACACATGAGACTCCTTCTCATGTATCACGAAACCATCTGGCTTCTTGATGTATACTTCTTCCTTAATCTCTCCATTGAGAAAGGTTGTCTTCACATCCATCTGATGTAGTTTCCAACCCATGGATGTTGCGAGGGCAATAATCATTCGAATAGAAGTGTATCGAGCAACAAGAGAAAATGTTTCCACATAATTTATTCCCTCCACTTGAGAGAATCCTATAGCAAAAAAAAAATTTTCTTTATGCTTCTCGATGGTTCCGTTAGTTGTATGTTTGATCTTATAGATCGATTTGGAAGTCACTACAGACCTCCTTTCAGGTCTCGGAACAATATACCACACATCATTCTTCATGATGGATTGATACTCCTCCATCATGGCATATCTCCATACTAAATTCCGCCTCATAACATGAAGGCTAAAAATCAATGATGTGGCTCATAGCTGCGACATATCATAGATATCTCTGAGGTCTCTTTCTCTCTCATAAGGTACCACAAAGAGTTGCATGTCCTTCTTCATCCTGCAAAGTCTGATGATCTCTTCTGACCTACTGCAATATCTATGGGAACATCAACTGCTCCTTTTGGGACTTTGTAACTGTTAAACACCGAGACTGAGAGTAACTTCTCTACTTTGTCAGCAACTGCCTTCCTTTGGGGATGCTCTATGTGGAATTGGATCCTACATTCTCTCTACAGTTTCTCCCTCTATATCTACTCTAACTGGAACTGAGAGTGGTTCAACAACTACCCCCTTTGGAGATGGAAGTGACTCCTCCTCTGTCAATGCTCCCTCTGAAACTAAAGATATATCTTCTTCCTTCTCTGGAGGTAACTCAATTGCTTCTCCCTCTGGATGTATTACGACCTCCCTCTTTGGGAATGCCTCTTTCCATTAAATTTCTTCTCACAAATTTCTTGCAATTTTCAGAGAATCAACTTGTCATGTTCATCAGGGTCACCCATCTTTAAATAGATTTTCAAACTTTTATAGAGTTATTGTCATATAGCTATTCGATCTCTGACTAGGTCAAACTATACATAGTCAAAGATTTAATACACCAACAAACAATAAATATCAAGGATATACTAGCTTGTACATTGTAGGATCAACCAAATTTGAGTATGAAGCTTCCTCATTCAACTTCTTCAAATTTGATATCATTGATTTGCAATCCATCATCCCAAACTATGAAGGATCGTGATAACACACTCTCTTGACCAAGGAAGATTTCATCATAATTTTGTCCTCTTTTCCGGCTTGTACGCACCTGTCGGGATTCTCTATTTGTTCACCCCCCTCAATATCAGACCAACCCAACCCTTGTAGCTGGAACGAAATAGATTATGGACAGTTCCATTCTGTTGGGATTCATCTCTTCCAGTTA